>WTSP01017555.1:6586-30161 GCA_025331215.1 Actenoides lindsayi
CACCCATTGCCCCTTGTCCTATCATTGGACATAACAGAGAAGAGCCTGGCTCCATCCTCCTGACACTCGCCCTTTACCTATTTATAAACACTTCAAGATCAAGTCCAACTGTTAGCACTGCCAGGTCACCACTAAACCATGTCCCTAAGCACCACATCTACTCATCTTTTAATACCCCCAGGGATGATGACTCCAGCACTTCCCTGGGAAGCCTGCTCCGCTGCTCTTCGGTCCCATCTGTGAAGAAATTTTTCCTATTATCCAATCTAAACATCCCTCTGGCAAAACTTCAGGCTGTTTCCTCTTGTCCTATCACTTGTTATGTGGAGAGGAGACCGACAACCACCTCACTACAGCCTCCTTTCAGGTAGTTGTAGAGAGCAATAAGGTCTCTTCCGAGCTTCCTTTTCTCCAGGCTAAACAAGCCCCATTCCCTCAGCTGCTCCTTATAGCACTTGTTCTCTAGACCCTTCTTCACAAGCTTTGTTGCCCTTCTCTGTACGTGCTTCTCAATGCCCTTGTATTGAGCGGCCCAAAAACCGAACACAATATTTGAGGTGCTGCCTCACCAGTGCCGAGTACAGGGGGATAATCATTTCCCTGCTCCTGATGGCCACACTAGTTCTGATACAAGCCACGATGCTGTTGGCCAACTTGGCCACTGCTGGCTCATACTTGGCCGTCTGTCAACTGACACCCCCAGGTCCTTTTCTGCCAGGCAGCTTTCCAGCCTCGCTTCCCCAAGCCTGCAGAATTGCCTGGGATTGTTGTGACACAAGTGCAGGACCCAGCATTGGCCTTGGCTTATCAATCCTGACTGTTCAGATCCCTCTGAACATCCCATTGCAGAAAGCTGCTCTTTAATCAGCCCATCTGTGCACATGTTTTGAGGGGAAAGCAGGTTCTGGGACACGTGGCTTAAGTAAGGTGGGCTCATCTCAAATCTTTAGAAATAATTCAAAAGAAGTTTTATTTCTTGAGGTAACCTTCTTATTCCCACATCTTTTCATGCATTGTGTCTTACTCAGAACATGCTTATCCTAAAGGATGGTGTTGCTTTCCTTATAGAGGTGATGAAGGCTTTTAGAGTAGTTGCATCACTGGCTGTAAATCCTTGTTCTGGTGTATCTTACTCCTGTTTGGGAAGAAAAATAAACTAGGTGGGTGTAAGTATGCAAACTAATTACACAGAAAGGTAATACTGCTACTCATTTAGCAAAGACTATTTCTATCTGGAAGCTGGTGGAACTTTTAAGTGAAGATCAGGGTCCAGAGAAGGGCCACAAAGATGATCAGAGGGCTGGAGCACCTTTCCTGTGAGGACAGGCTGAGGGAGTTGAGTCTGCTCAGCCAGGAGAGGAGAAGGGTCCAGGGTGCTGATGATTCTGTGGTGATGATTCTGTGATCAATCCTACAAATTACTTCAGTTGGAGGGATCTTTTAGGGAGAAAAAAAAGGTAGTTCTTCAGTCACATGTACATTTCAATGATTTAGATGGTAACGAAGACTCCTTGGTCCTTTAGTTCTCTTCTGTAACTAAAACATAACTGCCAGAAGAATTAGAAATGTAGTCAGGACCCAGTGTGGTCTGTCTTTCTGTAGTTGCTTCTTTCAGATCCTTAACTGCTCATTAAAAGAGACCATCACTTGTATTTTCTGGTATTGTAGTTATAACCTTAAAAAGATGAATGTAGCTGATGCAGACATTGCCCTATATTCTGCAGAAAACCTGGAAGTGCAGTGCTGACTTGTGATGTGACAGACTTCGTTAGCAGTGGGGTCCTTGACTCTCAGATGTAACGCAGACGTTTAAATTCTAACTCTCTCCTTGCTGATGAATTTTGAACAGTTAACTTGCTATCATTTTTTGAAAAAATAATCCCGAGAGGAGGGATGAGCAGCTGCCTACGTCTCGCTCTTCCCTCAAAATTCTGTTGTGTCTTAATCCAAAGCAGTGCATCGTGCATATACCTAAGCTTTGAATTTATGCTTGTATGCAAGGGGAAAGGATGGTCAGAGCAAGCTTGAGAAGGAACATCACCTGTAGCTTTGACACCTTCCTCCTTTAGCTGCATCTGAACTGCAAAGCACATGTAACTGAGCTCATCTTTAGGTGGTTCTGAGTGTCATTCACAATTGCTGGGTCTTCTTGCCCTTCTAATGACCCCTGCGTTCACTCTGACGTGTTCTGTGTGTATGTATCCCTATAAACACACCTGGTCAGCTTTTGCAATGTCACTTACAAGGCTGACTTCACTTTCTGTGCAGTTCAGTCCTAGAAGATGACTGTTCAGTGTGCGGTTGTAAAGACCTTAACAGAACTGTTGCTGATGGGCATAGCAAGAAGCATGAGTTCTGGGAGGAGTACAGAGAAGTAGGCATCCTGACGGCCTGGCAGCAGAGGGAAAGAAGCAGATTGTTCTGCCTGTTTACAAACCAAAACAAAAAGCCCCCTTTAAAAATAAATGAAGGCTACGTGCTGTGTAACGAGTGAAGTCAGACCGAAGTTGCTCTGGGGCTCCCTGTTTGAGCTGGGGCTGAATGCCTTGCTTTTTGCAATGTCTTTTTAACAGGTGGGAATGGAAGGTGACTGGGAGGCCCTGAGTCAGTGGTGATTGGCACCTGTATATGGGAGGTGTTTGCAGATTTAACGATAAATTCGCTGTTACATAGACTATTTTGTGCAGTGGGATGGTATTTGGATTCAGTGGGAGTTGGAGCAATCCCGTCTTCTTCTATTAACAAAGATGACTTTCAACCTGGCAAACTGTTGAAATAATCCATCTAGCCAGTTTGTTCTCTGAGCACCCTCAGAAGGTGACCATGGAAGTTAACAGGCCTAATTCTACTGTATAGTAAATACTAGAGATTAAAAATATTTGCATGATGACACATTATCTCCCTTTCCTTCTTCCCTGTCCATGTGTACACACAGTCTCTAGTTTCCCATGTTTTGTAGGCAGTAAATTACCTGTATTTTTCCACTGGGAAGTGCATGATCAAGGCTTTCCTCACTTACACTTCCTCCATTTTAGAGACTCTAATTTCCTTTTCTCTCAGGTAAGAGAACTGTTAGATGTGTAATTGAACTCAGAATAAACTTGCACAGGATTGCTCTTTATTTCAGACCCAAATAAAGTTTTGTGCTCTTAAATGTTGGTTGGGTTTTGGTTTTGTTTTTGGGGGTGGTTTGTGTTGGTTTTTTGTTGGTTGGTTTGGTTTTGGTTGGGGTTTTTTTGTTGTTTTTTTTTTACCCAAGTAGTTAATATAGCTATTAAGAAAAGTCTCTGCTTGCTTTTTACAAGTACCAGCCCAGTGGGACTGGAGTCCCTCTGGAGCAATAGCATCTGTTTTCTTGGTCTGGTCTGTTAACAGTATGATCTCTGACAAAGTATAGGCCTTAACCTGGTTAAACATTTGTCTTCACCTGGTCATTTTCCTCATCCTAGTGGGCCTGGGGTGAAAGGGTGTTAAGAGTTTGCCTTGGAAGGCACACAATGTAGCTTTTATGGTCCTCAGGTAAGGAAAGCTGAAGGGAGTTGTATGGATAGCTTGTTCCAGTTTTCTCATTATGGTATGCTGGTCACTTACTGGTGTCTTTATATATAGAAAAAGATCAGAGCTTTTCAATCTCTTCCAGTTTGCAGAGCCCCTACAGACTTCACACTGAAGATGTTAAATCCTTGTACTGTAAATTTAAGACTGCTGTCGGCTTTGTCTTTCTTAATTATTTTTTTCCCAGAACTTTAAGTAGTAATTCAGGGAATTCTGAGGGCTCTAGGTTGAAAAATCACTGGTTTAGCAACTTCCACCATAAAACTGGAAAAAGCTGTTCTTTCAATTCTGGATCATCCTGTTGCCCTGAAATAGCAGTAAATCCAAGACTTTTTTTAATTTAAAAGAAAACAAAACCCAAACAACAAAGTGCAAGTAGATCCAATTGCTTACCCTCAGGCAAGTCCTTAAATGAATGAAAGCAGTGTCTACAAATGTCAGCAATGTCTTTTTAGTCTGGATACTTAAATAGCAGAAACTTCTGAAGTAGTCAGTGTATGCTTTTATTGTATCTCTTCACCAAGTTAAATACTTTAGTCATTTGGTAGTAAGGAAGTCCAGGCACAGCTGACGATGTGCTCTTCTCCCAGTCTTAGCAAAGCTACCTCTGTGAGACCAAGGTGCTCACCCAATGTTCTTTGACGTGGTCCCAAACCAGTGTGCTAACGTGAGGACTTTGATCTCTTATGATACTGGCTGTGACTTGGGTATATTAATAGCCAAAGCAGGCTGGAAGAATATTGGGAGAGAAAGAGAGACAACGATGAAATGCAGACAGAAGAATAATTAATCATCCTTGGGGAAGCAGGACTAAACTCTGCCTTACACTTGTCAGCCCCCCATTCCTACCTTTTTTTACCAGCAGTTAGAATGACAGAATGCCTTGGGTTGGAAGGGACCTCTAGAGGTCATCTAGTCCAACTTCCCTGCAGTGAGCAGGTACATCCTCAACTAGATCAGGTTTTTAGATCCCTATCAAGCCTGACCTTGAATGTCTTCAGGGATGGGGCCTCCATCACCTCCCTAGGCAATCTGTTCAAGTGTTCAACCACCGTCATAGTGAAGAACTTCTTCCTAATGTCCAATCTAAATCTCCACTTGTATAGTTGAGTTATCACTACATGCTCTTGTAAACAGTCCCTCCCCAGCTTTCCTGTAGGCCTGCTTCAGGTACTGGAAGGCTGCTATAAAGTGTTGCCAGAGCCTTCTCTTCTCCAGGCTGAACCACCCCAACTCTCTCAGCTTGTCTCCATAGGAGAGGGGCTCCAGCCCTCTGATCAGTTTTGTGACCCTCCGCTGGACCTGCTCAGTCAGCTCCATGTCCTCCTTGTGTTGAGGGCTCCAGAGCTGGACAGAGTACTCCAGGTGAGGTCTCACCAGAGCATAGTGGCAGTCACCTCTCTTGATCTGCTGGCCATGCTTCCAACGATGCAACCCAGAAGGCCAACTCTGTCCTGGGCTGAAAGTGCACGTTGTTGGCTCACATTCAGCTTTTTGTCCACCAGTACCCCCAAGTCCTTTTCTGCAGGGCTGCTCTCAATCCCTTCATCCCCCAGCCAGTATTGATAATGAGGATTGTTCCAACCCAGTGCAGAACCCTTCACTTGGCCTTGTTGAACCTTGTGAGGTTCACCTGGGCCCATTTCTCCAGCTTGTCTAGGTCCCTCTGGATGATTTTTTTCCTTCATGTTGTCCTGTAATGCTATTGAGACATTCAATCCTGGGCTGGTTTGTGGCATATTCATTAACTGGAATGGGAACTTCAGGCACTTTTTTGCTTTGTTCTCCTGTAAGTCTGCCTTAACATAAGAGTGGAGTGGCAATTCTGATGTGGTATTGATGAAACCACATCGTTGATGTTGCGTTGAGGAGTCTTGGCACTTGACTGCACATTAAGGTAATTAAACTTGAATATTCCAGTTCAAGCAGAGGTAGCATTTATTATTGGCTGGGTTCTCTTAACTTAGTAGTGTGTGAGCAGTTTTGGCAGAGAAGCTGGAAGTTTAGATGTAGATACTTTAATAAGGCAACTGAGCTTGCTTTTTGCCTTTTTCAAGGCGGACGAATAATACTGCCAACTTCCTTATTCATGTTCAGAGGCCTGTCAACATGGGATGTGAGGGGGACTTTATTTCCCTTGCTCAGGGCGATCCAGTCATAGCAGTGGCAAGTCCTGTCCCAGCCCTTTAAGATGCAGTGTGTGAGTCCAGGCTAGGTAAGTACGTTTGCCATTCTTAAGTGATGTTGCATATAGGCCAGCATACTACGAAAAGGCAAATGCTTTAGGCTATGCAGCCAGAAGCAGTTCTGGACTTACATTTCCAGTCTACCAGCAAGCAGTCAGCTGCTGTGCTAACTCTTTTAACACACAGGAAAAGCTGTGTTAATTTCTGTCACCAAACTTTTGATGCTTTGTAGGGCAAGGCTGTGAGGCTCTTTTTTCAGGGTGGTGTAGAATCATAGAATTGTCAGGGTTGGAAGGGACCTTAAAGATCATTTGTAACGTGCCAGAAGCTTGTAGCACCTGCTTCTCCAGTTGAGGTCTCTAGCAAATTCCAGGTCTCCATAATATGTGCATGGCCTGTACGTTCTATGTTATTTTGAAGAAAAAAATGTATTTATGGTCATTTTTAATGTTTCTGTGGCAGATAGCATGCTAGGTGTTCATTTATTCACGAGACTGGTGTGTCACAGTAGAGGACTCCTCTTTTTCAGTCCTCTAAGTTGTTTCATCTGTCCCAGAGCAAACCATATAGATAATTGTCTTGCAAGATTTTGCTTCAGTCCAAGACTGACGGCTGACTTCTTAGCAGCAAACTCATTATCTGTATTTATAGCACTGTGGAGAAATCCAGCTTGCTGGAAGTAATAGCAACCTCTCTATTGATGGTAAGTTTTCTTATTAGTTTGTTCTGGTGTTTGGGAGAATGGGTGGTGGAAGGATTTAATGCAGCTGGTACAATTTGATGAAGTATGCATACTAAGAGTTAAATTTGCTTGTGTGAAGAATATTGTTTTGGTTTTGGAGAACCCTTTATGGAACTTTGTTTTGGCTTTTCTTTGTCACCATCTGTATTGCGTCCTCTGTTTTGCTTTCCAGTTATAAGCAGACTCTAACATACCTTCTATCTGGGGTTCATTGACAGTAACTGAGCAAGTGCAAATGGTATCAGTTTACTTGGAAATGCTAAATCTCTAGGGTGGCACCAGTGACAAAAGTTCAGAGCTGAAATTACTTCACTAAATTTTGCTGGTAAAGATGACTTCTGCATGTTGGCATTAAAAGGGTAGATTCATTTTCTCCGATGGACTACAGAGTAATTATTAAAGCACCTTGAGCTGAGGAGTGGAGAGCCTAGCTATGTGTCCTGAAGTCCCATCACCAAAGCTGTAACCAGTTTTGTCATCGTTAGGCAGGCAGAAGCACAGCTCCAAGGTGCGTGCAGTGTTCCCATGGCCGTGTCAGGGAAAGGTGTGTACACAAGGAGTTAGCTGCCACGTGGAATGTTTTTTCAGAATGCTTGTACAATGAAGCTGTGTGTTCTTGAGACTCGGATGCCTGTGTGCTGTTTGGTGGCAGCAGTCATCTGACTGACTGCACATGCACTGGCTAGCCAGTGCACCAAGGAGCACTAAACCCCTACCACTGCCGTTGCTCACCAGAATGATACTGAGCATGAAACAGAGTTGAGAGGTGTGTGTTTGGGTGCTTGGAACAGAGAGGAAGGGGAAGCCAAGGGGACATTTTCTGCCAACCTGTAGGAAACGAGGCTCTGAGAGCTGTGGTTTGCTGTACACTGCACATTTCAGTGTAGATCTTCAGTAATTCATAGAATAAAGTTAATGTGTAGGTTTGGACAGACTTTGGACTTTTTTTCTGTGGGTTTTGGAGGTCTACATTTTTTAAGGTTGAGAAAACTCAACTGGGTAGGTTTGCTCTACAGAAACTCTAAATTCTTCCAAAATAGGTGTTTACTCCCTTTCAAAATGTGTGTCTGTTACCTCATTGGCACAGGTAACAATCAACAGTGGTTACATTCTTCGTGGGGAATATTTCCTGTCTGAGTAGGGTTGGGGTTGATCAGTGTCAGAGTGATTACATCATGTTTCTCTGCACATGGTAGTTCTTTAACTACAACAGCCTTTCCTTCTGTCTTACGGTGTTCTCTTATTGCTCTACCAAGAAAGGAAAGAGATTTTTGGTAGGAAAAGTGTGTTGTCAGCAGGAAGACGTTTTAGGGCTTTTCTGCATAAAAGATTTATTGGGGGGGGGGGGGAAATCATGTGACTTTAAAGGTGAATCACCCTTTTTAAATAACTCGGAGCAGATGAGATCGTAAGACTGAAAAATAAAGCAACCCTCCAACTTTTCAGCTGCTTGTCATGGGTTCAGGAGAAATGAATCCTAACATGTAACCATCTCTTCATCATAGGCTTCAACCAGAGCGAGGCCGTTTCTTGTTCTTCCTTAATCTCTGTCTTTCCTCAAGGTGCAGTTTTAATGTTTCTGTATTTGAAAGGTCAGAAGATAGTGCCTTACTTACTTGGTTCAGGAGTGAATGCTTCTGCTGATACTTGTCTAGAATGGCCAGGCTGGTTATAAATTGCTGGAGCTGATGAAAAAGGTTGAA
The DNA here is from genome assembly GCA_025331215.1 of Actenoides lindsayi. NCBI lineage: Eukaryota > Metazoa > Chordata > Aves > Coraciiformes > Alcedinidae > Actenoides > Actenoides lindsayi. The sequence continues at coordinate 14,773 of WTSP01017555.1, forward strand.
AGCACTTCTTAGTAGAGTTTAAGTCTTGCTTTTGTTTTTTGTTTGTGCTTCATAGTGGGTAAATTATGAGGTCTAAAAGACTTTCTTAAATTATTTGTGTGTGTGTGTGTGTGTGTTCATTATACACAATTTTCTTCCTACTTGTCTTAATAGAGATTCTGCATTTTTCTTGGAAGTAATTTATTATGAAAATGAATGCCAAGAAAGCTGGTAAAGGCATTCCAGGTTTTTCTATTAATATTCGTTTCAAAACATTAAGTTAATTTCAATACATGTTAATGAAATAGCTATAAATGGCTAACTAGAATTCCTTCTACTTAGCAGAGAAAGTGAAAGTTTACAGGTTATTAAGGTGTTGACTTTTAATAACTCTCCTTACACTATAGACTTCTTATCTGGCCAGACAATATTTTAACCTACAGAGAATATATACAAATAGGAGAAACTTAAAACTACTCAAACTCTCATCATGTCATCATTGGTGACTATGGGCTGCTGCCTCCTCCCCCTGTGCTTGGTATTGATCTGGACTGATACAGAACAAGTGCAGGGAGTTCAGCAGGGAAATATTAACATCCACACAGAGCCAGTGAAAATGTTTTATGAATACAAGGTATATACTAAAGGACAACAAATTTTGACTTGCCTTGGGTTATAAACCAAGTGAAAAATGAAGGGCTCTCTTTGCCACAGTGTATAGAATGTAACCGTTTTATACCTTATAAACTTATATTTCTGTGTGATTTGATACCATTTTATATTGGTCGCTGGTCTGCACAACTGTTACTCCTAAGCACAAGCATTTAGAATTCTTAAGGAGGGAATCCCCAGATTCATTAACACAAACTCCTGCCTCTTCCTTGAATGATACAAACTGTATTTTGAATTCATTTTTTTTTAAGTTTTGAGTTTGCTTCGTCATATTGTTAAGACCTTGTAGAAACCGTTTCTGGTCTTCAGAGTTGTAAATGAGTTTTGGGGGGTATTTTGTGGGCTTTGTTTTTGTTTTGTTTTTGCAGTGAAATGGAGAGGGTTTACCATACCTGTTACCCAAGCACAAGGCAGATGATCACTAGGAAAAACAGTCTTGTGTCAGCAGGAACTTGAGTGAACCTGGATATAGAACAATACTGTTTGATAACATCAAAGCGTGGCTCCATCTTCATATATTTTTCTGATTCAACAGATCAAATGAGAGTGTTTTTACCTGTGTTATATCCTTGCTTGCTGCAGCCACTAGGATGCTTAAGGCTGATTTTTATTTTATTTTTAATATCTGCAGTGTTTCTTTGTGTGCCTGCAATCACTTATCTTTTGATTTAGTTTTCTGGAGTTAAGGTGGGTTTCATCTAGAGCAAAAATGGAGTGTGTTATGCTTTCTTTCTCTAGACCAAATGCCTAGAGGATTTAATTTCCTGAACTACTTGAAAAATATGTTTATTTCACAAGACAAAAGCAAGGATGTTTTCACTTAGTCTTGACAAGAAATTGTCTGAGCAGGTCAGAGCCCGGGGGTGAACCACAGATACTGACCTGTAATTCTCATTTCTCGGTTATTTCAAACTGTTCTTGAGAACAGTGTATCCACACAGCCCTAGCAACATGACCACTCAGCTTTGTAACACCTCTTTCCCCACGTAATCTGAAGTCGCTGCCTTCTTTCCCAACTGAGTTCCTTTCATAGTTGTCTATCTAGAAGTTGTTCTTTCGATTAAGTAGTAACATAGTTAACAGATTGTGGGTTTTCCTCCAAATTTCTTTTGATATTCAATACTTTTATAGTAAAAAATTGAAAGAGAATTCTTTTTAAAAGAATTATTTACATCCTGGCACTACAGTAGCACTTCATCATGTAGAATGCAGAAGGAGCTGATGGAAAGAAAATGCTTCCAGGCAATAACTCGTGGGTCTCTCTGTTAATTAAGTAGTAATTCTCTTCAGATCTGGGTGCAACTCCAAGTGCTCAGCTGTTGTACAGAACAGAATAGGATTATCTGGTGTCGCTTGCATCAGAATTCAGATGTCCTCAGACTTTTTTGAGAATTAGTTGTGTAGCAGCCTTCTGAGAGAATATATTTCCTGCGGGTACATTCTTCCCAAGAACATATGGAGGAAATGCTGGGAGCAGAGCAAGGACTGTGGCTGAAGTTTGAGGAATGGAGTGGCATGGCTGAGGGGTTTTTATGGAGGAAGTAGCAGGCAGGAGAAGAAACAGAGACAGGAAGCAGGTTTATTTGGAGGGTGAAGGGTCTTTGTGTTGTTACCAGCAACCCTTTCTGTGTCTCAGAAGATTTTTATCTTCTCTAGCAGAACTCATGGCACTTCTATGTTCACACGGGTCTAAAAACACTAGGGTTTGAGATGGAGATGTAGTTTAGCCTGTTAAAACAGTGACTTGGTAATGTTCTGAGCAAGCAGCAGCTGACCCAGCTCTAGACCAGACTTGCAATGTCTAGATTTCCAGCAGTTTTATTTACTCTATCCTAAACAAAGACAGCTGTTAATCACTGTATTTAGAACTTGTGTTTCTCTAGAAATGTGTTGATATATAAAAAATGCATACATAGGTTCACATGTGTGCCTCTCTTATTTTTAAGAGTCAACCAGATTCACGGAAGATTAAAAAAGAGGCAAGAATTTAATTTTGGCAAAACTGGGAAAGATTAGGTAGAAAACAATGAGGAGGGGGACTACTGAAAATACCAAAGTAGAGGAATGAACAGTACCAGTGGCAGAGGATGTAACAGAGTAACATACTTGCATTAAAGATTAGTTTTATTTTGTCTCCTTTGTACTATTAAAAAGTTTCCATGCATCCAGGACAGGTACTTGCTATATGAGAGTGTACGTGGGACTATGACTGAGGGAATGGTGTTGGGAGGGCACCTTCTTTTCCCTCAAATAATCCACAGATGAAAAGTGCAAGAACTGCCACGTTGAAGTTGTTCTGTAGTGTGTGATAGGTGGTAGGTGGGGGCTATACCTGGCATCTTGTAGTGGTAGAAGGCAAACAGAAAATAGGAATATTTTTTAATACCGATTTGATCCAGCTGCAGAGGAAGCATTGCTTGGATGTATGTTTAGCATCTTTGATGGTCTTTGTCTTTCATGCCAGCTCTATGTGGCCACTGAAGCCATACTCATCGCCTTGGTGGGTGCAACTCCTCCCTACCACTGGGATCTCCAAGAGCTCTCAGCTAATCAGAGCCATAGCAACCAGTCAGCGAGTGAGCAGAGAGCTTTTGGGGAATGGCTTCTGACCGCCAATGGCAGCGAGGTGCATAAGCACGTACACTTCAGCAGCAGCTTCACATCAATAGTCTCTGAGGTAAGTTTGAAATACTCTTTGCTGCCTCGTGTGTGAGCATTAAATCTTACTGGGTCAGTTGTGGGGGGCTGGTTGCACTGCTTCTTTCTAGCATACTAATGCATGTTTTGATTAGTAAGTCCTGCTAGCTTCACGTAGAGAACAGGTAATCTACTCATATCTCCACTGGCAACAAACACTGGCTTTATTTTGTTGTGCAGATCTTGACCAAAGTACTGCTCCAAAGCTTGCCATCTTTTCTGTTTGGAAGTTACGTGTTGGATGCTGTAGCCCGATTCCACGGTTGAGACGGGATCGTGCTGTTCGTTGTACTAACACCCTCAGAATGCTCTGGGGACCCTGAGCTCTTTCGGGCCACCTCTTGTGATTCTCTTGCTAAGGTCAAGTGTGTGCAGTGCATCCATCATGCAGGTAGCGTGCAGCGGAGCAACTGGAAAGGAGATGCCTTCTGCAGTCTGTGCAACTCCAGATCCGAGGGAAGACGTGGGCAGTGGCGAGTCAAGTGAATAAAGGGACTCCCTCTGTTCCATCCCAAACACAGCTTTAGCTTTATTGATGTGGCCTCTGTGTTTTGTGTCATCTTTCACGGTGTAGCTGCAGTCCCTGCAGAAATGACTCCAGACTCTGCACTGACGTGTGCAACACCTGACCTTCTCTGGGACCTTTGGTATCTGTTAACGTCGAGTTGTTCTGGGCAAGAGCCCTGACTGCCTGCATCTGTTCCAAGACCTGATTTTAGAGCTGTACAGTTGAGTCACATGCAGTTCCACTTTAGAATTCATGAATATTCTTATGAGCATATTAATAAAAACTGCCAGCTTTGGAATAGTACCGAGCAGTTGTGTACAACAGTCATTGTTTCTTACTCTGGTAACGAGGAGGGTATACTATTTAAATTAAATTCCTAATGGATGGTGGATTTTATTTTTTTAGGCATTATTTAAAGCTCTGTAAGGTTTTCAGACTTTCTCTGAACTTGTTCTTTTTTTGCTTTTTAAAGTATCCAAGAACATTTTATTCTCTTAAACTTGACAAGTCAGACATGCTTGTGTTTTAGAATTAAATTTTATAAAGATTCCTATGCATTTTAGTTGCATAGGTAAGAAATGCAGGTAAGGAATGAAGTTTACTTGAAAAATATGAAACTAAAAAAATAGAAAAAACCCCAAGGCAACTTGTGTAGATTCTGCTTTGTAGTTCTTTACCATACTTCTAAGTATAGGCCCATGGATACAAAATCTTGTTGCCTCTCCCATTTCCCACTGTTAAAGTACAGTATTTTCAGAATTTGTTAGCTGAATGTGTGGTATATTTTGAAGTTCTATCCTAAATACCAAGATTTTGGTAAGATCACACTTATCTTGCTATCTAATTTCATTATTGATGTGAAAAGAAGTTTTTTCTACATTTAAGGAGAATGTTTTTAATGCTTATCTTGTGGCATCACTTATTAATGCTATGACCATTGCAGTTTTACTCTGAAAAATACTCTGATGTAAAAAGCTTGATTTAATATCAAACATATATATATGTGTCATGCTTTATGTAGAAAAACCTTGAGCCCTTTAAAGGGCTTCTTAGCTATTGAGGTTGATTTGCACAATGAATTTTGCTTTGAAACCTAATTATACCTTAATCCCTGAATGATTCAGAAATCATCTCATGTCACTGATGTTCAGTGTTGGCCACTTCTTAAGTTTTTATGCCAGAAGTTAGGGCATGATTCCCATAGCTCTTATCAACCAAACTGACCGTGTTATTTTAAGATAAAATTAATCTCACGTGCTATTGTTATACAAATGTATTGTTCTGGAAATTGTTTTTAAAATCTCGAGAAGCTTCCAAAGCTGATTTGTGGTCACATGGTTGGTTTTAAAATTGAGTTTTGTCAGTGTTGACTCTTTATGGGCACATTACCTGCTGTATCAGTAAACACCTCACCATTAAAGTGACAATTTAAAATGAAGCATATACTGAGAGTAAGCCAGTTATTTTCTTGGAGCTTCTGAGTGATTTTTTTTGTTTTGTTAGCTCCCTAATCTTGGTGAGGTTTAATTGCATGGCTCTGCTCTCATGGTGAGGTAGTTTATAACTGAGCTTTGCAATAACGCAAGCTTTGCTAGAAAGGATATCTAATGGGATTTTGGTAGAGGAAGAGAAGATTATGAGCAGAAGATTAGAGTGTTATTGCAGGGATAATGACATAATCACTAGCTTACTAGCACAGGAAGAAAAGTTGGGTGTCACTGAAAGGAAACATTATCTCGCGTTGCAAGGGGGTGTAGAAAAAGAAAAGAGCACAAGATGTGGAGTTTTTAGAATACAAAAGGAAAAAAAATTTTGAACGGGGAAGATCACGGCATATTTTCATTCAACAGTTTTGTGGGGGAAAGAATTTCCTGTCAGGTTCAACCTGAGACATGTAAGCCTGTAAGAATCAAACATATGAAGGTTTGTATTTGGAATTGAAAAGAACTGGAAATGACACAAAGTACACTGTAAAAAAAATTAGTATTTGCAATGCCAGAAAACCTGTTAAACACTAGCAAAGTGTTTCTCGGTGACAAGACTGTTCTTAAGGAAGAGCATATGCAGGATTATCTTTGGACATAAACCACAATTTTAATTTCTGCATATTGTGTCTACACACTGCAGTGACGTACAGCAGGAGGTAGGACTGAGTCTATTTAAGCTAAAAGATTTAGGTGGGGAAAAAAGGCAAAGAAGGGAGGGTGGGAGAAGGCTGCAAAAGTTCCAGTATTCCGTGAAGGCTCTGGCCTTGATTTCAGAATCAAAGACTGCACATGATTTGGGGGAACTGTGCAATTGGTTAGGAGGTGTATGCAAAGTTTGATCCCCCTACAACTATTTGCTGTTGGTGAACTGCTGAACTGCTTGGATTCTGTTTAATTCACTTTTTTTTTTTTTTCCCTTTCCCCCCCTTTGCATCCAGTGGTTTTTAATTGGCAACACATCATACAAAGTCAGTGCTGCCAGTTCTTTCTACTTCAGTGGTGTGTTTGTTGGAGCAATCTCCTTTGGCCAGCTCTCAGATCGATTCGGGAGGAAGAAAGTGTATCTTACAGGTAACTACTGCCACCTAACAAAGTGAATGATGTGGAGATGTTGTGTCTCTGAAGATTAGTGGCACGAGATGAGTTTCTGCTGAGAGCTTGATATGCAGCAGGGAATCATGTGCTGTGGTTTTAATTTGTTTGATTGTTTTATGCTTCCACTCCAGGAATATAAGTAGGGGCAAGAAATTAATGTTTAACTATTTAATCACTATCTGAATATCAGCTTTCAGGGCTTAGAGTCATGCATGTCATGCTCATGGGATCCCTACAGGTTGCAATTAATATTTCTAGTAGTTTGTTAGCAGTGGTCTGACATGTATAACATGCTAGGAATTTGTTGCACCTTTTATCTTTTGCCTGCGTGATGTAATTTTTACGTATTTGTGTTTTAAAGCTCATAAGCTTTCTTTACTGTCCCCAGATCAATCCGTATTTAGAACTTCACTTTTTGTGCATGTATTTAGAAAGCTTTTTGTCAGTGGATAAGCATGTAGAATTAAACTTTTTTTTTTTTAATAAAGGAACAACCCCATTCAAAGCAGGTAAAGGTGGACCTGCTATGTAGAGCAAACTCCCCATGTACTGTCCCCTGATAACATTTCTTTAGTTTGTATAGACTACTTTCCAAGGATGAGGGGAGGTATTTGGTCATGTATTTAATCCGTGGCTTCTTTATGGGGATAAATATCAAGCTGTCTTAACTGGATCCAGATGTTCATTCCGAGCATATGAAAAAAATGTCTGCCATGACCTGAATTTGAAGGCTTAGTTCTGCAAACTGTGTGTAGGAAACCATTCCTTTTGTGTGTTTCCTTTTATGATACTGACTTTAGGTATTTACATATCTGCCCAAATCTGTGTTGTAGTTGTTGACTGTGATTACTTAGGACAGATGCCACTGAACATCAAGTAAAGATACTGATAAATGCTTCTGTTTTGCTTTAGGTCTTCTTTTGAAATGGAACCTTTTGCTTTGTTTTCCAGGTTTTGCTCTTGACATCTTGTTTGCCATTGCAAATGGATTCTCACCTTCATACGAGTTCTTTGCCATCTCTCGCTTCTTGGTAGGAATGATGAATGGTGGGATGTCCCTGGTGGCCTTTGTTCTACTGAATGAGTGTGTGGGTACTGCCTACTGGGCATTAGCAGGTAAAGTTTGAGTGTCTGTGTCTTTATTGTCAGAATTTATAGATTTCAGTCTCGCACACCAAAGCTAACACTTGTGAGTTTAACTCCACTTGAGCACGTGGGTGACCACAGTCTTTGAGCCCTGCTTTGTTTAATATGAACCTTAGACAAGCACAGTAGATGACTTGGGGGCCGTTCAGATTTATGCATTGTTCAAGCTGACAAAGGTTCAGTTGAAACATCCCCTGTGAATGTTGCACAGCTAAATACGCATCCAAGGTTCATGAGACCTGAGCTCTAGCCATCAGAATTTTGGACTCTGCCAAACAGAGCTTAGTGCTTCTATGCTAAATACCAATTCTTTCATTCCTGACAGTTCTCAGAAAGAAATCAAAAGTGGTTTTATATAATGGGAAGATGAGACAACTGTTGTGTATACGTAAAAAAAAATTTTTTTGAAGTTATCCCATGTGGTAATCAACCTCAGAATTTAGAACAAAAGATACAGACAACCTTAACTGTCTCGGTTGCTAGTGTTGAAGCTGTCCTTCACATATGGTGCATGTACATTGTACCACTAAAGCTCTGGCGTCTGACTGACTTAGTCTGTGATAAATGCCCAGGAGGTGCTTTCCTGAGACTGTTTTAAAACAGGATATCTCAATGAGTTAGTAATGTTCCTTAAAGGAGTCATAATGTTTTGTTTTGTTTTGAATTGTATGTTAGGATCTATCGGTGGCTTGTTCTTCGCTGTGGGAATTGCCCAGTATGCTTTATTAGGGTACTTCATTCGCTCCTGGAGGACTCTGGCCGTTGTGGTTAACCTGGAAGGAACAGTCGTCTTTCTTTTCTCTCTGTAAGTTACTTTTTTCAACTGAGTTGCATCAAGAAAGATGTCAAAAGTAAGAAAAACAAACCAAATGACTTAAGTCAAGCTGCCTTTCTAGGATGGCATGAAATGGTGTAACAAAGTTTTCTCTCCACCTCTACTACCCTCTGTTCACTGCTTTCTTTCAATGGCAGTGCTGCAGTATTGGAAAATGTAAGTGTACATTGCATTGCATGCACATTATTACTGTAGGTGGGAACAGTCTTTAGCATGGTGTAGAAGCACATCCTATTCTTTAGTGTGTTTAGACAATCTAAACTGTTTGGTATGCTACAAGACACTATATATACCTGTTAAAAGGTACACAAATCTTTTTGCTGTTATAACATGGTGTTTCTTTTATAATTCTGCTTACACGAGAGGAATGGCATCAAAATTGCTTGCACACACAGTCTGAAAGGTGACATGCAAAAGAAAAAAAATGGGAAGCTTCCTTTTATTTTTCAAATGTGGTAGGAAAGAATAAGAAGATGATCTCCCTATTAAGATAGGGAGGCTCTCTGTGGACCTCAGCACTGAAAGCTTTATGTGGCAGTGTGCTCTTCTCTTACATACTTCCTGACAGCAAAATCTCAGTAACTGAAAGAAGAAAATAATTTTAGCTGCTGTTTAAACGTAAGGCTTTTTTTCTTTCAAACATCTGTTTAACTTCAGTAATATCACACTGTGAATAAAGCTTTTTGCTAAAGAGTCAACACACCCTTTCAAAGGAAGCAGCAGAACTCAGGGAAAGGTCTTGGAGGCTGTTATTGGGGTGGAAGGCAGAGTTGATACTTCTAATTATTTCAAAAGTTAGTGGTGTTTGGGGCTTTGGGAAAACAAAAATGTGACTTTCAAATCGATATGTACAATTTTTTGAAGTGTTTTATGTGGCTTTAGAGCTGCACTCAGAGGCCTATCTTACTGTAAGAAAGGAGTTATTTTTTTTTTATTCCAGATTTCACACTGCCTTCCTCCCACATTGCTTAAAAATTACTCTGTGCAGAAAATACTAGTAGACTTCGTCACAGGGAATAAAACCTGTTCCTTTCTAAGCAATCTTCCTTTGTAAAAGCACAGAATCACTTTCCTTTAAATTGAAAGAAAAACATCACTTCTGGACAGATGCAAAAATATTAAAAAGCTTCTGGCAAAAGACTAAAGTTTGATTTGGTTCTGGGAATCTGAAAGTAATAGAAGAAGATTTGTTTTGTAGGTTATGTTGGAGTTACAGACCTATGAAGTGGACAGGGCATATGGGGAGTGAGAGCAAGACCTTTGCACAGCCTCTGCCTTCCTGCCTACAGGAGAGAATTTGGGGGAAGAAGTTGGAAAATGAGAGACAGAAGACAAGTAGTTGGTGTTACAAAACCATCCTGTGCTGCTTGTTAGTGTGGTGCCTCCTTAATTCTGAATTCTCTGAAGATGGGGTCCTAATGATACTGTAACTTACAGTATTGTTCATATGTGTGTGTGTATATATGTATGTACTCGATACCATTTCTTGGTATCTAAATTACATACGACTTATTTTCCCTTTCCTTTCAACATGCTTTGTCTCTGTTTCAATAAGTGAATTTTATACCTGAAGGGTTGTTTGAAAAATTCTTTGTTACCCTGAAGTATATTTCAGCCTTATTTCCATAGACAGGTCCAGCCTTGTAGAAATGAAAAGCCCTGAAGCTGTCTGTGTGTGTGTGTGTGTTTCAGATTCATTCCAGAGTCCCCCCGCTGGCTCTATTCACAAGGCAGGCTGAATGAAGCAGAAGATGCCCTCTACCTCATTGCCAAGAGGAACCGCAAGCAAAAGTGCACTTTTTCCTTAAAACTTCCAGCAGAGAGGAGCTCCAGAGAGGCTGGCAGCTTCTTGGATCTGTTCCGATACAAGATTCTCTTGGGACGCACCTTGATCATGATGTTTACCTGGTACTTGAAACACTTTGTAGGCCTAGCTGTGCTGCTGTTGCCTTTGAGAGGACAGGTTGCTGAGAGTTGACTGATCCTTCACATTGCAAATAGCCTCAGCCTGTATTATTAGGGACACCATACCTCAAAAGGATCCTTGTATTATAGTCTTTCCTTAGTGCATTTCTAGCATTGAAGCTGTTTTTACAGTCTAGTTCTGGGGTGTTTTATCTCTGGATTTCTGTCATGTTCTTTTGAGTCTCAGAAGAGTCGAGAACTACTACCTCTTCCTTTCTGACCCTCAAAGGCTGCTGAGATCTGTCATGTTGTCCTCCTCATTGGCCCAGTGCTTTCAGTCACATGGATTATTCTTTGTGCGTAAGGGGCCTACCTTGTCTGAGTGTGTTTATTTTCTTAAAGTGCTGCTGGTGCTAGCAGTAGCTGTAGTAAGGAGCAGGAATTCATGACACTACCTCTAGTCACTAGCAGAAATTTAACTGCAAAAGTACCTAAAACAAGTTTCCCATAGCTCTGCTAGTCCTGAGGTCTTCTGCTGCTACTTTGAAATAAACATTATGTATGACATGGTATGTGAGTCCTCTGGCATTACTGTTTATACAGTTGCTTTTATAATGCATATATTTGGGGGAGATGTATTGATTAAGGAAAAAAAATTCAAGTGGCATTATTTTGTCAGCAGACAATACGACAACACAGAGCAGCTTTACTCTGCTTTTCCAAATGCTTACTGCAGGATTGCATTTATTTTTTTTTTCCCTTGGCCTTAAATGAGAATTGCTCATATCCTGCAGAATGAATTAGTGACCTGTTCCTTTCCTCTCTGACAGCTGGTCAGAGTTACAAATGAAAAGTAAAAAAAAAAAAAAAATCACAATTGGAGAATGAATAAAACTGGGCCAGGGTGTAGAGATTAAAAGGTGGAAGTGACACCTGAACTGTGTTTACACACAATTGACAAATATATGAACAAAAGCGAAAACTAATAACAGCAAAAAGGACAGAGATAATTTCTCAAGTAATATAGTCATGATCATATTTTAACTTTATTCCCTTCTTCTTAAATGTGGTCTTAAGTTTCACCGAGCAATAAATCAGGAATTGGGTCTGTGTGGAGACAAAATGGTTTCTTTATTTAGAAAGCAGCACACACTTGTAGAGAAACATTTTAGACCTATCTTCTGAAACATTAAATGTAATTTATAGTATGTTGTTCCAGACCAGGACTTTGATCTGGCATGGAAAAGTGGCAGCTGTGAGTTTACTATTTCTCTGTCTTTTGCAGGTTTGTGTGCAGCTTGGTTTACTATGGTCTCACTCTTAATGTGGGTGATTTAGGTGGAAGTATTTATGCCAATTTAGCCCTTTCAGGGTTGATAGAAATCCCAGCATACCCAATCTGCATTTACTTGATTAACCAAAAATGGTAAGTATGAAATTTATTAACCCATTCAGGGGTTTTTATTGTTACAATTCTTCTCAAAGACACCTTTCCTGTATACTGCATCTCCTAGCTTGTATCTGTTACGTGGGGCTTCCTGCTTCGATTTGCAAGTGCCATTGATATATCTTCGTTTCAAATAACAGTTTAACTTGCTTTCAGTAGCTCACCACTTACTAACAAGCCATCGAAATTTATCTCGGAGAGGAGTCTGATCTCCTGGGTCACTGCAACCTACCTGCGCTGCCTCCATGCTGACACAAGATGGCAATGTTCCCACCTCTGTCTCCTGATCCGCCTGCTCACTGCTCTGTCAAAGCTATTGAAACTGAACTCAGCTGAAGCTCTTGTGTGGCTTCCTGCAATAGTTGTTGTGCGCGCTAATATGCGAGCAGAGCTGTTGATTTGGGTGTTTAGCCTTTTCCTGAGCCGTGATACTCAGGGCATTGTCTTTAAATTTTTCTAGAATGCACCTGCCAGTCTCTTCTCTAGGTGTTTTCTGAGGAGCTTTACAAATGTCACGCATGGTGGGAAGCAAAGAAAAATCCTAGAAATGGCAAGCCCCTGCACAAAGACTTCTTGGTGCTCATTTTCAAGGTGCAGCAGAAGCTTGGTTAAAAACAATGTGAGAGGAAGTGTTTGTGGGAGATGACGTTCAGAATTTCCAGCTGCAAATAGAGACAACATGCATTTAGAGGATTTATTGCTCTGCAAGCTACAGGTCTAATGCAGAATAAAGCTTTGTTATCCTTGCACATCAGGTTTGGTCGGAAGCGAACGCTGAGTGCGTTTCTGTTCCTGGGAGGATTGGCTTGTCTTATTGTCATGTTTCTTCCTAAAAAGAAAGGTAAATATTTCCTCTTTGTTTCTGGAGTATGTGTGAAGAATTGGTAAACACAGCATCCTGCAGCCTCAGAATTTGATGGTTGCCAGTAGATTTAGGCTCATACCACCTGTGAGTTTCCATTTTTGAAGCCAGAGAAGCTAACTTGCAAAAAATAACAAGCAGCAACCTTCCTAAGACCTTCAGGAGAGCTTGCTGGAAAGGTTTGGCTTTGAACTTTTGTTTTTGGATTCTGCCTTTTACTTCTGGTCACATCAGTCACGTCTTTTCAGTTTTTCTGACTTAATCCCAAATAATGATGTTTCTTGGTTATCTCCATTAGCCAAGTGCTACATCAGTGTAAGTAGTACCCATGCACTTGCATATATCTCTCTAAATGAAGGACCAATGTCAGAAGATCCTCAGAGTTGAATCTTGGGGCAAGTTTTCATCTTTTCCTCACTGCTTTGTAATGTTCGAGACTGGTATGATTGTGGTATTAATAATGTGGCCACATCACTTATAGTTCAGAGAGCACTCTGAAATTCTTATGAAGCAAAGGGTCTTTAAAAAATGTGAAATGAAATGGCTTTTTTGTAAAGACACACTAACATTAGTTTCTTCATTTTCGGATGTTTTGGAAATGATAGAAACAAAATTGGACAGCAAGAGATTTTTCTTTTTCAAAACTAGCTACAGGAATCTCTCAGCTTGTAAGATTTGTGCATGTAAAACACCTGTCATAAGGAGAGAAAATGCTTCAAACATTTAAAGCATGATTCAAAAGGATTAAACGTGACAAGAGAGTGCATAAGTTGCTCTGGATGGCATGAATCTAATGGGTAGAAATTTTTTTTTCAACTGAGGTTTCCAGAAGTATTACAGATGCTGGAACCCAGACACTCAGAGAGATTCTGGTTAGGCAGGTACAAGTTATCAAGTAGTTTTTTTTGCACAGCAGTCCAAGTCATAACATGAAAAAGAGATTTTTTCAGAGGATAGAAATGCGAGACCCCAGGAAATCAGCTGTGTGTTGAGCTGCTGAAGTCAGGCATGAGCAAAGTGCCTTAGGAAGCACCATGGCTAACTTGCCAGGGGCAAGCACCTGTCTCTACTGAGCATGGCTTGTTCAAAACACAAACGGCTTATGCTGTAGCCTGCCTAGGTAGGTGTTAAATGTGTGTTCTCATGGGCCTGTTCTAAGCCAGTAAGCACTGAGCTGGATGGGATGTGTCATATCATTCTTCACAGCATGCTTGCCATCTTTTGTTTTTCTTCCAAAGTTAGAAGCACGTTATCTCACTATGGAATGGACACTGAATAGGGCTCTTGCTACCTAAAATACTAAACTAGTTCCGTTGGTAAGTTGAAGAAAAGAATAACTGATACGTTTTCCAGAAGCAAGCAAGTTTTTTTATTAGTGGTAGACTCAGAAAATGCTGAGTTATTGTTTCAACTTTTACTGTCTTTATAGGATTTAAATCTTATATTTCTAAAATTTGATGTTCTAGTAGAGCCTTAATGCAGGATTTCAGTGCTTTAAAGATGTCACACTGAGGACAAGGAAAACTCGGTTTCTCTTTCTTTCCTGGTATTGAGTGATGGTTCCGTTGTGTACTCTTTGGAACTGTTCCTTTAACCTAGTCTTTTGCTATTGGATTATGTTTTATAGAATGGAAACAGTTTTGGGCTACTGGCAAGTCTGCCATGATTTTAAAATCCATTTTTTCAGTGTGTTACGTGGAGAGTTTTCCTCTGTAAAAGTTTAATTGCATGGGTAAAGGTAATAAATCCATAGATGCAGAATATACATTATGTTGGATGATTTATGCAATTGCTGCCTTAAGGGAAAGCTCCTTGGATTGTCTTGAGAGTTCTCCTGAAGGTACAGATCACCTCTGACAAATATTGTCCTTAAACAGAAAAAAGCTTGGCTGTCATAGCAGATTCTTCAGCAGATTCCTTTTAACTCAGTAGCGTTGTGCGACGGAAATGATTACGGAGATGTATTTGAGTGCTCAGAAGCCTTACAAGGGTCACGTTTTATCTGCCAGATACTGGAGTGTTTGCAGTGGTGAACAGTCGCTCTCTGTCTTTGCTGGGGAAACTGACAATCAGTGCTGCATTTAACATTGTCTACATCTACACGTCAGAACTCTATCCCACAGTCATCAGGTAACACAAGTTAATTTGAAGGTCTTCACTTTTCTGTTTCTCTTGCCTGATCTTTCCTCCTGTATTAATTTTTTCTATTAACTATACCTTTTCATTTGATGTTTTCAATTACATATAGTGATTGTCTGTAGTTTTATAAGCTAAATTTCTTCCCTGCTCCTCTTCTCCCTTTTCCCTTCACATTTGCAGTGTTCTCTTCAGACTAGCCATATTCTTTACATAATAGTAAAATAGTCCTTTGTCTGCTTGATAACTCACAGCTCTCTCTCTTCACTAATGAGGATAACAATAGCATTGCTGATATTTCTTTAACGAGTGATACCTGTAACTTTTTCAGTGCTTTATAAACCAGAAAACTCCATTAAACATTCAAACTTGCTTAACCAGCAGCACTGAAGATGAGTGGTCAATAAGCTTTGTAAAAGTAACTGGATGCTTCATAGGCCATATGTAAACAGCACCAAGGTTGCACTCGCTAGAGGCAGAAGTACCCTGTGCTTGTGCTGACAGAGCAGACAAGAGCATCTATTGCAGGGGTGCAGTTTTTCATAGGTATTTTAGTCGGGTGTTGCTGCCCATGATCAGCTGCTAGTGAAAATAAAAACTGCACTGTTTTTCATGGTTGG
>WTSP01017555.1:30261-53482 GCA_025331215.1 Actenoides lindsayi
AAATTGGCTGCATCTACACCTCAGGACTCTATCCCACAGTCAGCAGGTAACACAAGTTAATTTGAAGGTCTTCACTTTTCTGTTTCTCTTGCCTGATCGTTTCCTCCTGTATTAATTTTTTCTATTAACTATACCTTTTCATTTGACGTTTTCAATTACATATAGTGGTTGTCTGTAGTTTTATAAGCTAAATTTCTTCCCTGCTCCTCTTCTCCCTTTTTCCTTCACATTTGCAGTGTTCTCTTCAGACTAGCCATATTCTTTACATAACAGTAAAATAATCCTTTGTCTGCTTGATAACTCTCAGCTCTCTCTCCTCACTAATGAGGATAACAATAGCATTGCTGATATTTCTTTAACGAGTGATACCTGTAACTTTTTCAGTACTTTATAAACCAGAAAACTCCATTAAACGTTCAAACTTGCTTAACCAGCAGCACTGAAGATGAGTGGTCAGTAAGCTTTGTAAAAGTAACTGGATGCTTCATAGGCCATATGTAAACAGCACCAAGGTTGCACTTGCTAGAGGCAGAAGTACCCTGTGCTTGTGCTGACAGAGCAGACAAAAGCATCTATTGCAGGGGTGCAGTTTTTCATAGGTATTTTAGTCAGGTGTTGCTGCCCATGATCAGCTGCTAGTGAAAATAAAAACTGCACTGTTTTTCATGGTTGGGCAAATCTGATAAATAGGATTTGGATAAAGGAATTTAGCCAAAGTTTCAGGTAGAGACAAGACATGTTAATTGAAATCACACTTTTTTTGCCTCTCTCTCTGTGATTGTATGTTAGAATTCTGAACGTGCAGGGGATTTTTGTTTCTCTTTAAGCATAAAGCATATGTTTTAATTCCTGTCTTGGGATGCTTTCAGTAAGCTTTTTTTCCTTGCTCAATGGCACTTTTGAAAAGTCATTAATTTCTTCTGTGCCAATATCACTGATTAATGAGTTTTGTTTTCTACTTAGGAATGTTGGAATGGGTGCCTGCTCCATGTTTTCCCGTGTTGGTGGAATCATTGCTCCTTTCGTCCCTTCGTTGGTTTGTCTGAACTTCTCACTGTTATATATATATTTATTTATTTATTTATTTTTGTTTTGTGGCTCTGATGTATCAGAGGCTTACAGAGGTGGGAATATTTTGGATAAATTCTGTATATAAACTAAGTAAATTGCATGTTTTAACAATATCTTGGTAGTCCGAAGGCATTGTGATATAGTCTGTGTGATTAGAGGAAAAACTCAACACTGTTAAGGTCAGAAAGTGTCTTAGCCCTGTAAGTGTTTTGACACTTAGCTAGTGGACTTTAGCAATATAATAATTCCAAAATACCAAGGTGGTGATAACCAATTTTAAACCCTAAGTGAGCAATAGCAAAAAACCCCACAAAGTAAAAGAACAAAAATCTACCGCATCAAGGTAAAGCATATGTGCTCAATAAGTCTTATTTCTGAGAAATTAGTCTTACCATAAGTGCACTTCACTGCATATCCATTAATTACAATTATTAGCAAAGTGGTTTATCTTACAATGAGTAGAGTTGATGATGTGAAGGCCTGATACACTGACTAAGCTTTTGAGCACAAACTTAACAAGCAATCTGTCAAGGCAAAGGAAAATTGTGAAGAATGAAAACATAGGGATGAAACTGTTACTTTCCTCTATGTTCATAGTCTTATGTGTATGCAGGTAAAAGAGTGTGCCAGCTTTTCCCACAAACTGCTTGCTGAGGTCAAGTGACAATTCCCTTAATGTGACAGATTTCATCTGGAATAACTTTCCTCTCTGCTGTTTGCCATCTTACCTCAGACAGAGGGCTAACAAAAGGGCAGATGAGCACAGTGAGCCTTTTAATCTGCAGAAGGAAACCTTGGGTAGGTGAGACTGCAAGCACCTCCAGGGTACAACAGGCAAAGCCAAGACTGGTGAAGTCTCCCAGGTAGATTTAATAGGCTGCTTTTATGTAGCAGCAGGGGCATCCATTATGTTGCATCTAGCAGAGATTTAGCACTGCAGGAGACACCAGTCTTGGATCATCGTGTTTGAAGGGGTCCCATGGAAGTGAAAATAGCTCTGTTTAAATAACAAATGAACATTGATTTGAGGAAAGAATGAAATGGGTTTGTGTTTTTGGAATTCCTTCAACTATTTTAATGCATTTAATGCATGATTCTTTCACCTGGAGACCTTGTAAAAAGGGTGGGAATGGGAAAAGTTAATTGCCAAGACGAGAGATAAAATGTTACTCTTGTATTTGATCACAGCCTGGTATTTTCTCAATTTAGACTTGATCTTTACTGTACAAAATAAGTTTCTGAAACAAACAAGTAACTACACTCTTGCCTCTCTTTTTAAATGGGCCTGCTTTACTGGCTATCTGAAAGTGAATGTACACATTTTGGAACTGTGTTGTAGATGACTCATATTTTTACACATGCCTTTCCCCAGTGTAGTTTAGCTTGTAACAAGCCATGTCAAAACAAGGCCAGGCATCAAAGGAGTATAAACATCACTTAGGCTGTCAAAGGTGATGGCAGAAAGGCCAAAGCTCAGTGGAAGCTAAAACTAGCAAGGAGCATAAATAGGGATTCCATCAGCTAGAAGAAATTCAGACAAAATGTTTAGCCTGTTGTTGAATGGGATGAACATCCTCCTGTTGGATGAGATGGAATAAGCTGAAATACTTAACACTTCTGCTTTAGTCTTCATAGGCAAAGCCTGACCCCAAGACTCTGTGCATGTCAGCACACTTGAGGAAGCAGAGGGCCAGCAAACAGTGGAGGAGCAGTAGGTTCAAGAACACTTAAAGCTGAAAGCTTTCCATTCCATGGGATAGGATTCCCTAAGAGGAGGTGAAAGAGCTGGCTGTGATAGTGAGGCAAGTGTCCATCATCTGTGATTAAACCATTGTTGTAGAGAAAGGTCACTGATAACCGTGGGGGGAAAAAAGTTAATGCTCTGTGTGTCTTTTAAGATCAGAAAGTGGATCCAGGGAGTTACAAGGTGAGCAGCTCGAACTCAGTCTGTTTCTGTGCATGTGAAGGCCAAGAAGGATCACTGAACATGGATTTGCTAAGGATAATTCATTCTCAGACAGTTTGATTTGATAGTCAGACATTTCATCACAGAAGATAATATAGATGAGGAAAGTGAGGAGAGCAGGAAAGGCTTTTGTGAGGCTTTTTGACACTGTCCCACACGATTCTTGTTTGGAAGCTGAGGGAGTGTGTCCTGGATGAAAGGAATATTAGATTTGAATGTTATATGGACCACCAGGCAGAAAAAGAGATAGTGACGGGCTCAGTATTTGGTGACAAATGGAAGATAAGACAGAATACATACTCCTTATTTTTAGAGGATGCAAAAGAAGAAGGAGTGGTTGACACACTAAATGATAGATCTTGAGTGCAGTGAAACCTTTTGGGCCAACAGAAATCCCATGAAGGCCAACAAGAAGAATAAAATTGTGTTTCCCTTATGGACTAATTACATGGTCAGTAGAGGCTGGGAACCAGCTGGCTGAGCAGCAGCCTTTCTGGAATACACCTGGCTACATCAGTGGATGACAGGCTAAATGGGAGCTAGTGGTATCCTCTCATCACAAACAGGCAAACTTCACACTGAGCTACATCAGGCCCAATTCAGTGTATGGCCCACAGATTTAAGTTCATTCCCAGTTCTAGAGGGATGTTGAAAAATCTGGGGGGAGGGCCCAGTGGAGGATAACCAAGATGGTCAGGACCTAGAGCATATGGCTTCAGATGAAAGCTTGAAGGCATATTGCACCTTTGATGTTCCCAGCAGTGTGGAACATTTCAGGAGTGGTCACAAGTTTTGGCTTGGGGGTTACATAGGAAGTTTAGAAAATCTTCTTTTTGGAAGGCTTGATGCAGCCCTGGAACAGCCTAGTCAAAGGGGGAATCTACATCCTTGGAGTTCTTCCAGTACTTGGTTACACAAAGCTATGGTTGACCTGGTCTAGTGTTGGTTGTAGTCATGCTTAGAGTGGGTGATTGGCCAAGACAACCTCAAGAGATGTCTTCCAACCTGCAAGTCTATGATTCTGTGATATCTCTTCCCTACTACAAAGTGATATTGCATTTGTTGAAAAGTACATATGTTATGGACAAGAACTGAGTGTAAGTCCAGCAGACATTTCTTTCAAAGTTCTTCCCAAAATGTGTGGATCTAGTAGCATTGATAAGATACAGTTGACAATGCTGACTAAAAAATCCAGTAGGATTGATAACTGTTATACTGGATATGAACACAGTCACTTGCCAGACAGAATGGTTGTAAAGGTTCAGTGCTTTAATATGCACTATGAACTAGAGGGAACCAGTCTGAACTAACTTTCTCTTTTTCTTTTGTTTGTTTTTCAGAAATCTGTACAGTGGTCTCTGCCTTACATTGTGTTTGGAGCAACTGGTCTTTTGTCCGGGCTTTTAAGCTTGTTGTTGCCAGAGACCTTAAACAGCCCTTTGCTAGAAACTATTTCAGACCTGCAGGTATGCTCATACTGGAGGCTGGGTGATGAAGCCATGTCATTGCAAGCCCTAGATGACTCACAGGTATATTCTTCTTCTTTTTTTTTTTTTCTCTTTTTTTTTCCCCTCCTTTCCTAGTACTTTTCTGTTGTGTTTATTTCAGCTGTCAGCTTGAATATGCCACTCTAAATAGATCAGGATAGTGATTCTTGGCTTGTGGAGGATAGACCCCACGGAGATACAGAAGATAGTTTAGTAACCTTCCCATCGTGTCTGGAAATGCAGGCTGAAACATCGCTGCATTAATTCATCCCTTCAAGGCCAAAAGCTTACAATCTTCTCCTTTGGGACTCAGTGGTGTCTGTGCTTCTCTAATCTCTAAGATGGACTGCTGCAGCGTGCTTCATGCAAAGCTGACCGTTGCAGTTTGAGAAGCCTTAGATGTTAAAGAAAGCAGAAGCCTGTTTGTGAAGGGCTGTTCTCAAAGGCAGCACACTGTACTTCTGCCCTGACCTGTGCCAGCTGTTCTGCAGTGTCAGTCATTAGGTCTGTCCTGGAGAGGCTGTAGGTGAGTTAAATCTGGACTAACCCCTGAGATCTACCCCAGTGTTGATTTTGGGAAATGAGATTCATTGCAAACGTTGGAACGACAAAACTCTCAGGCATAAGCAAAGATAGATGTGGCAGCAGAATGTCTTTCAGTGAGGTTTCCTTGAATATTGTCTTTTCATATCACTTCATTTTGTCAAACTACTGGACACCTGAAGGTGTGTGCATCTTCCAGTCATGTGGAGATGTTTTTGCATGCCCACTCTTTTGTGAATGGAGTGGGATTAGAGGGGAGTAGCTAGAAAGCTGAAAGCAGGTGTTTGAATTTGGGTAAGGTTTCATGTTTAAATCCTGGTCGCAAAATTTCGAGTATTGATGGACTAATAAAATTTGATTAAAGTGGTCAGAAGATTTCAAGGGCAACTCATAATAAAAAAAAAAAAAATTAGCTTTCTCATTAGGCTGAGATGAGACAGGATCCTTGTAACGCCTTTTACTTTCATTTGATTAGTTTTTGGTCAAACAGTCTGAGATTCACAGGTAGCCATAAACTTACATTCACAGGAATCAGGAAGCAGAGTAACATTTATTTCTAGAATGAGAGCAGTTGCTTTCTTTCAAAGGCTTCAACATGTTGCCTTGTTTACCAAGTTTAGCGGTTAGAATTCTTGACAACACAGCCCAGGGTGACAAAAGAAAGCTTGAAAGAGGCAGACCTGTAACAGTTTTATACTTTAGCTGCTTTACATGCACATTTTATAAACATTTTTATCCATACTGGATAATTATGGCAGAACATTCTTGCTTCAGAAGTAGGGAAGGTCACGTTTTTATTTTCCTTTCTAACCAAGTAAGGGCAGTATTACCCTTTGGGGTGACACGTTCTGTCTGTCTGTCAGGTTTTGCACAACTTGGTTCACTTACGTCGAGCAGTCTTCTCAGGTTTAAATCTTCCCTGCCTGCACTTCTGCAGGCTTCTTAAAAACCCCAACCTGAAAAGGATCCACAAAAAAAAAAAAAAACCATTTGAAAATGTTCTCGAGGAACACTTTTCCCCAGATGGATTAGAATTATTGAATCCAAATGAATAAAAAAAAAAAGTCATTGGTTCAGGCCTAAAGTAATCCTGTAACTTTGAAGTTATATCTGGAATGTCTGTGACACATTAGTGTATTTTTTTTTTTTTAAAGCTCACAAAGAAAGTGCTGATAAAATGGAAAGCTGTTAAACATTAACCCTATTTGACAAGGCCATGGAGAGGTCTTAAAAAGCTGCTGTAGGAAAGATGTAGAATTTATTTAGCATACTCTGCATTCCCCCTGTGGAATCCATTGTCCTTTTGTACCACTTTCAAGATTACATGGGTTCTGGTTGCCCAGAGCGGAGGTTTTGTCCCTGTTAACATACATGAATGTGGTATTCAAGTTGGACAGCATCCAGTGATAGCCTGACTTTCTCAAATAATTTTAGAAATCCAGAAAAAAAAAAAAAGCCTAACATGATTCCTTATATATCTTCTGACAGGTCTTAGTGCTCAAACTGTTTGAAATTCCTTTGCAGTTTAACGCACATTGCTGTAGCAAAAGTCGTCTGAAGACAGATCTGAAGCTACAGATTTTGCTTGCATGGTACTGTCAGTCAGGAACTTGATTTCCATTTCTCTGTTTTTTCACCTTCTCTCTCGCCCTTCTTTGCATATGACTAGGCAGGCAGAAGTCTCAGGGTGGATGCAAACGTACAGGAAAGAAGATCCTAAATACTAAAAAATTAGATGGGGTTTATACTGGCAAGAGAAGCCAGGTGGTGTGATTTGTACCAGTTCCGTGGATAAATGCTACACTGGCCAAATGAAAATCAAGTAGCTGTCGTAGCTGACTTCAGTTTGGGTGATATGCTATAAATAATGTTGTTAAAAGAACTCTGGCTTGAGTAGGTATGCTTATAATAGGGAGTTTACTTTCTAAACGTAGTTCTTTTCCACAACGCCTTTATTTAGGATTGCAGGGGGATCTTTTTAATTAAAGTTGAGTAGGAAAATGCCCATGCTACACATGAAGAATAATTCAGGATTGAGAAGCTCTCACCTAATCAAGTAGTCTGTGTTGTGTCCTCTGTTTCCAGCAGCTCACTGCAGAGTAGGGACTTTAGACTTGACTTAAGAAACTTGAGAACCCTTCTAGTTGATCTCTCTCCTGCATGTATTCTGTAGTGTACTACTGGAGCAGAGAAAGCCCATCCACTGTAAGTCCATCTCTTTTAAAGAGATTTTGAAGAACCAAGGACACAAATCTTAATTCACATAATGTCTCTTACAAAGTTTTAATACAGTGATTTGACCTGTCTCTTCTTAATTTTTCTCTACAGAGAGATGTAATGGTTCATGCTTATGTATTTTGAGATTGATTGATTTAGTGGCTTCTGAGGTAACCAATGACTTAATTTTTGTTTCTAGTCTGGAGACAAAGACAGTTCTGCAGGGAGTGGAAGTGAAGATGAAGAGTTTTATGATGCTGACGAAGAGACTCATATGATCAAGTAATGAAAAAAGAAACACTGACCTGTTTTATGGCTTTTCTTACTTGTCCTGTCAGTCCAGCTGTAGATGAGTGCTGCTGACCTTACCTGTCAGGGAATGTAATTGAGCAAGTCCCTGTGTTTTTCCTGACGAGGAGAGGGGTTTGACTACTGTTGAGACTAATGACACCACTGATACTCTGCACACAGGACAGCTGTTCAAATTCTTATGGTTCAGAATTGACAGTACATGGACTGCATTTGAATCCACATGAGACAGCAAAGGTGGGATGATGTATTTCTGAAGCTTAGGGAATTTCCTAGGCTTAGACAGATTTGGACAGCTCATCAATGCACATGTTTGTTTTGTATTTTCAAGGTGGTTGATTTTTATTCAGTATAAATTGATAAACTTGAAAACATCCACTGCTTTTTTTTTTTTTTCCCCCTGTAGAGTGAAATTGGTCAGAGAATGTGCTGTGTGCTGTTCTAATGGGAACAACTTCCTGAAATTATATGTTAAAATGGCTTCTGCATGTTGAATAGGGGAGAGGCAACTGTGAACATGAGGTTTCTCTCTGCACACAGTCACCTGTAGAGGGTGGGGACCTTGTGGAGGAAGATGACAGGGTGCAGCTGCTTAGTCACGAGCTGTGCATTGACTTATTGATAACAGAAGGCCGGGAGAAAGGACTACAGAAGAGAGCAACTGTAAAACCTGCAGACATAAAGGACTTCACTGATTGGAGTTTTTTTCCTTTTCATCCATCAAGCATTTTCTTGGTCTGTCTTATGCATATATTTGCCATGTTGCCCACATCTCAGCACTGCTGTTTATAATTTTGCCTACTTTTACCTTGTCCTCACTTTGCCATAAATCCTGAAGCTCAGCAACTTCTCTGTGCAGTGAAACAATTCTGTGAAGGATATAATTTCATGGTTGGGACGTAGGTGAAGTATTTATCACATAATGTGTTTGTGAGGTGTGTGTTAGAACATCAAGCTCATTTTTGTGGACATCTCTTATTTCTGAAAGAAACTAACTCTCAAGTGGTAAGCAGAACTATGGGTTGCTGTTATATTTTTGGGAGTTATTGCCAGGAAGCTGCCAGTATTTATTTTTAAATCTTGTTTGTAAATAAAGTTCTCATAAAAAGAAAAAAAAGGGGGGGGGGGAGGGGGGAGGCAAACCTCTTTGAGGCAGCATATGGTGACTTACTGTTATTTCTTAACCAGGTGCTTGCTCAAGCACTTAGTTACTTGACCTTGTTGAAGAAGACAACTTCACTCTCCTGTTTACACTGAACTTTCTGTGAGTGCTTCACTAGAGGGATATGGAATCTTGAACTATGAAACGTTCCATCTGCAAAGATGAGGCCTTACAAGGATTCATTTTTCTTGGTTAAATTGTCATCTTCATCCTCTAACTTGTGGTTTTCTAGTGAGATTGATTTCCATAAAATGTTTGGTAGTCTTTATACGTGGAGCTACTCACTACACAATGGCAGCAAGTGTATTGTCAGGCTCACTAGCCATTTTTGTGGCTGTTAAACTGAAAAAACCCTCTATTTTAAAAAAAAAAAAAAAAAGAATCAAAAAGCTGACTGCTGAGTATTTTCTGGTTAAACTAGGAAGCTCCTTTGAAAGGAAGTTGAAAGTCAACAGCATCTGAAGTTTGCAGCCAGCTGCTTGAACTCTGTTCACTGGGAGCTGTACCGCTGAGCAAAGTGCAACTGCTCTGGTTGGTGCAGAGGGCAGCCCGGAGACCGCAGGGTCACGCAGTGCAGTACTCACACTTGGCCTGAACTTGGTCCAGGCATTGACTGTGAGCAAAGTTGGGAATTCTTGTGATTTTTGCCTGTGCTCTGAGCTTCACTAGGAGAATTCCAGCCTGCAGTCTCCACTTTGGGGTTTTTTTTCCTAGGTTGTTGAATACTTCTTGTAGCTGTGGCAGGGTACTTTTAAACCCAGATGGGTAGTCTTTCTGCTTTATTTGGCCCTTTTGTATGCCAGAAAATTACTCAAATGGGTACTTGGAAATACTTTAAAAGGTTGAATATATTTGTTCAAAGATTTTAGTTTTGCGTTCACACTTTGAATTAAGGACAGCTAGAGAAATTACTTTTGTTGCTGATGGCTTCTAACTAACTCAAACTAAACAACAGTGGTAAGCCTGGTGGTATTAACACACTGCCAAGACCAGGGGTTTTTGTGTTTGCTGCCTCTGTCTCTCTTTGGACAGTAGGTGGAGTAAGTCACCTGAGAGGCTGACAGGAGCTGTTAGCTTTCCTCCCTCCATAGTTTTATTGTCATTATCTGCTGTTGGCAGCTCTGGTCATGCCACGGGACACCTAAACATAATTTTCATTAGAACAGTATGGTGCTGTGATGGTTCAGGTGGAGGAGATCACTCTTTAGAGGACCTGAGCTGGATTTTGTGACAGTCCTTAACTCACAATTAATCTTACCTCTCCACTTGTGCACTTTTATATCCTAAATATACATAGGTAAAATTGCAAAAACAGTGACAAGAGAAACATCAGCAATTTATTTATTTATTATTTTATAAAAGTTGTTGCTCCTTTTTAAGCTTATGTGTTTGCACCTTTGGAGTTTTAAAGGGCAGCATCTCATATATGTGTGTGTTGACCATAGGAGCTCTCTATTGTTACTTTTCCAGGCCAATTAATTCGGTTTTATAAGAGAGAATCCCTCCAGGAGGAGCTCAGCAATGTAGTACCAGGCTTCTTACAATTCCTTGCTCTCCCCCTTTGCTTTCTGAAGTCCAAGTCTGTTAGGTGCGCTAAGTTTCTTCTCAGAGAGGTTTGTTTTATAAGAACCAGCCTTCTGCCACAGAAAACTGTAAGAACACTTTTTTTCCCTTACCCATACTGTGTAATGCTTTATAATATTGAGATACTTGTGCTATATGTAGCATTCACTGGGGAGAGATGCCACACAGTGTTTTGTGGCCTGTGTGGTCAGTGTTTTCTTGCCTAGATAGTGTTATTGCTAGGCAGAAGTTCTTCAGTTGAACAGTGCCTACTGTTACGGGTCTCACATCTGTGTTACTTGGAAGCCCAAGGCAGAAGGTCAGAGAGGACTTCTAACTTCCCAGTTGAATGTAAGCAGTCTGTGTAGGCCCAGTTAATAAACCCCAGCATTTGGGCAGTAAGTTTGCCCTGAGAGGCTAGTGAAGAACAGAGGCTGGTACAGCACTAGATATATCACAGTTTGACATACTGTAATGCTAAGAGTCTGAGACCCAATATCCTGGCTATGGTTGAGTGAAGTGTGACAACCTTATTACACATTTTTTGCAGGAAAAGCTTTGTAC
Organism: Actenoides lindsayi; assembly: GCA_025331215.1. Classification (NCBI taxonomy): domain Eukaryota; kingdom Metazoa; phylum Chordata; class Aves; order Coraciiformes; family Alcedinidae; genus Actenoides; species Actenoides lindsayi. The sequence continues at coordinate 41,144 of WTSP01017555.1, forward strand.
ACTGAGGAACCTGCACTGTCAACTGGTGTTTGTGTTGCACGAGCACCAGGATACCTATCCCCAAGATGGGAATTCCTTCCCTCGTTCCCTTTGTTTTGTAGCTCTCATATTTTTTCAGCCAGCTCATGTAGTGATATTATGCTAGAGGTGAGGGACTTTCCTATGGTGCTGATTAATCAGATCTTAACACTGTTGTAGATGAGGTATGTTTGGGATTCTGCCCTCTGAGGGCCTAACAAACAATGCTTGAATACAGCTAGGAGTGAAGGAGTGTGACAGGTCCTGTGAGACAGCACAGAGGAGAACTAGCTGGAGGAAGTCAAAAGAATAGAGGATTCAACAGAAAACAGGGCCAGGGTAAGTGAAAATGCAAGACAGTAGCCACTGGGTAGAAAAATCTTTCTTGCTGCTCTTGTTGACTTAAAGCTTTTCCTTTCAGAGCTGGCATTGCTTCCAGGATGCCTTATTATTAGGGACACCAGTTTCCTAATTTCCTTTTTAAAGCCAACTGTGTTCAGCAATGCTGCTTTAATGAGGAAACATTTCTCTGGATCAATGTAAAATATGGCAAACTTCAGGTTTCTTTTGGACTCAGTTTTTCTGTGCAATGGCATCTCACTAAAATTTGTAAAGCCCTCTTTGGGAGAAAGTTGTATAACTGGTCATTGCTTAATTTGCCAGCTTCCCATTCGAAAGATAGGAAGATTAGAATTACTTGATGCATTTTTGTCACACAACATCTTGTGAAGTGATACTTCAGCCTTCTAAAAGGACTTTGCTACCTGGCTATTTTTGCTGTGGTGAAGAGAACAGAACAGGGAAGCGATTTGACATGCTTTGTGGTTTGAGGGTTTTTTGTTGTTGGGTGTTTTTTGGTTTATTGTTGTTGTTTGATTGATTTTTGTTGTTGTTGGTTTGTTGGTTTGGTTTTGTGTGTGTGTTTGGTTTTTTGTTAGCTTCTTGTTGGGGTTTTTTAAGTGTTTCCCCTGAAAACAAAGCTAGTGCTCTCCATGTAGAGTTTGGGAAAGTGCTCTTCAGAGACTCCCTGGCACACCAGAAACTTAGAAGCTCTGTGTTAAAGGAGTGCCACGAGTGACTCGGTGTTCAGGTCAGGGTGCTGAGTGAAAAATATCTCCACGCCTCTCCAGAGACAGCATGGAGCAGGTTGTAGCTCTGGTTGCCACCTTCGTAGCAGTGAAGGCTCTGAGGGTTGCAGCCACATGCTCCTCTACTCACAGTGCACGATCCGTGCCAGGATCTCTAGACTGTATAGATGTACTGACGTTGTAACAGAATAACCTTTGCAGAACCATGAGGAGTACAGCTGAGCCATGTATTTTCCAGCCTTTTTCACCTAATGGTATAAAAGCAGTTTGCAAGAGAATGTTTTTGTTGTACCAAGGAAAAGGGGAAAGTGAGAAACAAACTTAGGAGTGTGTTCATGGAAATGTTTGAGCTAAATGTCTTTTGCATAATCAGGGAATGCAGATTTGGGTGGCATTAACTGGAGGATGGTGTTCTATGCATACCTTTTCTCACCCTGTTAGAGCTTCTTTGATCATGCCCTGACACGGCTGAATCTAGGCATCTGTGCATGCAAGTTGTGAGCTTGCAGTATATATGTCAGAAAAGCCCAAGAGTGGTGTTGTCATTTGGTGGTGGAAGTTAGTCTGGCCTGACACACGTAATACCTGTGTCAGAAATACCTATATTCAGCTGTTTACCAAACAGGAGACTAAGGGTACTGCTGTATTTTGAGTCTCATTGCTTGTATCCTACTATGAGATGTAGTAAGTGGAGGAAAGATACCTACCTAGGACAATTTCTGTGGCAGATCTAAATGTAGAATTGAAAGGTGAACAAATTTTTGCAGAATTTGTCCATGCTATGTATTTTTAATGCCTTGTCCAGTCTATTGTAGCCTTCAGATTTTCCAGATGCTACTGTCACGTCAGTCTAACAGAGCTGAATAAAACTTTCACCATGACAGTCTGAATTTACTGAACTTTCTCAGCTTATTTTTGGTACTGTTTGCTGTTTCTGACATTTGGGGTAAAAGCTCCTGTATTGCGTAATAGGCAGCAGACTTTTCTGCTCTAATTTGAAGTGCCTGCTTTATAGAAGGCATCTTTAATTTCCTCAGTCAACTTGCTATGGGACTGTGTGTAAAGTAACGTCATAGAATTGGATTATGTAAGTGCCAAAGACAGTTTCTATTGGAAAGCAGTGGTATGAAACCAGTTCTAGCTGCATTCATTTGAAATTCTTCCATGCAACCTGCTAAAGCTGGTATTTACAAGCATCTCCAGAGCTTTAGGGGACAGAAAGACAGTTAGCTTTGTTTGCTTGTCTTTCATTGCTCAGTTCACCTAAGTAGCTTTTGTTTATGAGAAACCAAAGAAATCAAATGAAGGGTTTAAGATTGAAGTGTAGGTTTTGTAGAACGTGCAGAGTTTATACCATGTGGCCATTGCAGAGGAATCTGCAGAACCTGTTTGCCTCTGAGTTACAAATGTCAAAGCTTACTCTAAGACTGATAAAACCTGGTTTAAAAAATGCACATTGGAATTTGGTTCACTTATCAGCCTTACAAATTAGCATTGCTAATAACAGCTTGCCTGGAGCTTCATAGGATCGAGCAGATTTCTATAAAATGCACAGCCTTTTTGAGGTATTGCTAAATAATAATGTCTAGAGTTTAAACCCCTGTTACAACTGAAATTCCCTGCAAGTCAGTGCTGTTGTGGCTGTTTGCCAATAAATAGGCAGGTGGCTAAAAGTTTGTGTGGTGAGAGCTGGCTGCTTAAAGTCTGGATTGAAAGAGGTAATCTGAAAAGGAGTAAGTTGCTTTCTCCAGTGTGAATGCAGAATGATGTGGGGCCATTGGGTGTCAGGGTCTTCTCATATACAGGAAGCTTATGGAGTGTGTTTAAATAGGTCCTTGCCCACCCTCATTTCCCAAAGGTGTGTAGAGGAAACAGGTCTTGAGCATGCATGTTACTGCTTCCCACCAACACATCTGAGGTGCTCATACTATGCCTACTTTATCAGGAGGCAGGCAAAAAGTATGGCAGTAAGAAAACCTTGGCCAGCATTGAAAGTTATATTTACTTACAGATGTCTCGTGAGGGGTATCTGGCACATCTTGTGTTCAAACAAGTGGTTTTAAATTAACTTGATTGGGAGACAGGCATTTCTGATGGTAGTTTGTAGAAAAAATAAAAATCAGTGCTGCAGACACTAATAAATATTGTTATAGAGCAGGCAACTGCTGGGTGTTTTGTGATAAGAACTTACTGTGGTTGCTGTGACTTCAGTTATGCCTCTAAAAGACTGGTTTTGAGTCCTAGTCGCTTCCCAAAGCCTAACCCAAATTTTATTTTGTTCTTGTTAAAATCTGAGTAAGTCACGTAGAAAGTGGAAGTATATTTTCCATCTGGATAACTTCTTATTGCACTACCTTTGTTCCTGAATCAAATAATACATTGACTTTTTTTTTTTTAAGCTACCTCATTATGTTGAGTTTTTTTGTCTGTTTTCTGTTTAATTGATTTGTAAAGAACTACAAAATATTTCCTTTTTTATTTGTGGGAATCCATGACTTAAAAAGGAGAAGGAATTGTGGTCTTCACAGTTTTTCTGAGAGGCCTTTTAAATTTAGTTAATGCTTAAGCTTTTGAAGGAGCAAAATAATTACACACTTAGGACATGGGTTTTTCTGTGTGTACGTTTTGCTTTTAGAAGGGCCAGAAAACCCCTAATATTTATATTAACCTCAGTTAAACACATGACCTTTTGGGGCAATAACGTTTTTAACTGGGGAGTTTTAATCAATTTAATTTATTGTCAGAGCTTTTTTATTTATTGTCAAGTGCTTTTAGTTACTGGTTTTGGTATGGAAAGAAAAAAATAAATAGAACACTTAGGGAAGACACTGATGTTTTCTACTAGGCACTACTCTTCCCTTTCTGCCCCCTTGCCATCCTCCACCCCACAGTGGTCTCCAGTTCCTGAGCTGTGTATTATGCTCATTCCCTTCAGCGAGGCAACAGGCAGCACAGGAGGTTGGGATCAGTCTGTTGTGCTGGACATTCTTTCACTGCTCATTGTTTCTTACTCAACTGCTCCCACGTGGGTTTCTTCACCAGCCACAGTCCATTTAGAGTTGTAGCTCCTTCTGAATCTACTCTCAGCCTCTGCTCAGGCTAGGATTTTGGCATTCCTCCTGCTCAGCTGTCTCTCCTTTCCACTTCTTTTGTGCTGGCATGGTCTTATCTTTTTCTTTTTATCTTTTTTTTTTTTTTTTCTTAAACTACTGCTATAACACTTTTTCTTGGCATTTAGTGCCCTTTCTTAAACATGTTTTCGAAGAAGTGCCAGAAACTCCTCTGGCAATGTTGGAGTTCTGTGGGTCAGTGCCCACTGTGCCCAAGAGGCAGTGGACACTGAAACACAGGGAGGATCTGCCTGAACACAGGGATGTGCTTTGTGTGAGAGTGACTGAGCACTGGCACAGGTTGCCCGGAGAGGTTGTGGAGGCTCCATGTGTGGAAGGACTGAAAAGTTATCTGGACATAGTCCTAGGCAGCCTACTTCAGTAGGTGGCCCTGCTTCAGCTAGGGGTTGGACCAGAGAACCTCCAGAGCTCCCCTTCAACCTCAGCCATCCTGGGGTTTCTGAGCTGGCTGGGGCCCACACAGGGCAGTCCCTGACCTCTTCCCACACCAGACACCCTGCAGCCCCCTGACCACCACCAAAACCCTGACAGTTACGCTCAACACACGACTGTACAGGGTTTTCTTGAAAGTCAAGTCCTCACAGTTTGGGTTGACAGTTCTTGTGAGTGGTGTTTAGTACTGTACTCCCTTTCTGTGTTCCTGTTGTCTTATGTCAAGTAAATGAAACTCCTAAGGATATAATCAGACATTTATAGCCAAGTTCTGTGTCAGGTTACATTTCCATCCCTGCTGATTTCAGAAGACAGAACTTAGATCTCCACTTGACCAGAGGAGCAGCCAAAGGGGTAAACTCCTTTCTTTCTGCTCAACCCTTCATCACGATGAAAATAAATCTTCTTAGTCTCTATATCCTGCAGACTTCGTATTGTTTCCTCATGCCAGTTTAATTTGAACCAACAATCAAAAGTCCTTGTCAGTTGAGAGTTGAGTAACAGGAAAGTGAGAATAGGGGAAAATAGATTCACTGCTTCAAACGAAAATCATGTTGTATGTATCTGATGTGTGTATTAAGTATTAATTTGGATTACTTGAATACTGACTGTTGTGAGCCTTCCTACGTTAAAATGAGGACTGCTGTATTTCAGAAGTACTTTCTCTTCCTTAAGTGTATTACAACTTGGAGTTGTACTGCTGAAAAGCCTGTTTTTTAGAATACTTGATCTGAGAAGTCACAACTAAAGACAGCATAAGCTTTTCCACAATAGACCTTTTTTGGTGGTATATTCATATGTTCTGTGAACAGCTGTTGGATCCACCTTTTTAAGATGTTCTTTTCCATAGGTACGAGGGGCCATAACAAATGTGGAAATGTTCAGAATAATTGCACTTACCTGTTCTGTTTTCTTCGTGTACTTCATGCATACTGCCTTACCTGTATGTGCTGTACTTCACTGGAGGTACAACAAGGTAAATATCAGGTTTTTAATTTATAAAATGTAAATGAGTTCTAAAAAATAATTCTGTAATACTGCATATTTTCCAGTGATATCTGTCTTCTAAGAGAGGGTGATGGTGGTAAGCCCAGGTGAATTTAGCCAAAAGTTAATATTGGTGGTCTTTACATTCTCAATTTCTGGATGATTTTTGATCATTGGAAATACCTGGTTTTTTTCCTTTTAAGATTTTTGTAGAGGCTAACCTATGTTAATAAGTCAACTTTTAGGTCATTTGTAACAGCTCTGATACTGCCTCTGACTCATACAGTTCATATAATGTCTTTGTAACTTATTTTGTGCCTTTTCTTTCCCAACACAAAATCTCTCAATAAAAACAAGCTCTTTTGCAACACTGCAAACCTATGTTATTGTACTGATTTATTTTTTTTTTTTTACTTGCATGACCCTTTTGTTTTGTTTTCTGGAGGGGGCTGAAGCTCTCATAATAGAAGAGATATTTATAACGGACTCTGCAGAAGAAAATTGACAAGGTGGAAAGCAGGTCATTTTGGAATGGCAGCGCTACAAAGCGCCTGGGAAACTGGGACTGTCAGTACTAATCAATATATTCCACCATATCTATCACAAATCATTTCTAACAAAAACCGGCACCAGTGGAATGTGAGAATCAATTTACTACTGGCTTCAGTCGTGCTGATTGATGTTGAAAGACTGGAAACACTTTGGGGGGGGTTTAGCATCGCCAAAATGTCTGCGCTGGTGTTACTAACAGTTGTGCTAGGGGAGTTCCCACGAACACGGGCTGGTACTTGGCACCCCTGCTTTAAAGTGCTATACGAATGCACAAAAACAAGAGTCCCTGTCCTCAGAGCTTCTGCCTAAGCATCTTGGCAGGGACTGGCAGCGTTTGAACGTTTGTCTTCATTACCTGGAAATGAGGTGAGAAATAGCTTGACTGTGTTTCCTCTCCTCTGTCCAGCGACAGAAAAAAATACTATCTGAATCTAGGGAGGGGAAAAAAAAGTGACTGTGGGAAATACAGATCAGTGCTCTATTTTTAGCTGCTGGGTACCAGAGCTTTCATACCTCCGCATACGCTTACAAAAAAATCTCCAATGGAATTTTAAAATTCCCCTCGAGTAGCTAGTCCATTCAGCAGATGCCAAAGCATTTCATCTATCAGTATTTTAAAGAAGACGGGTCGTCTACGTGATAGATAATATTACCAGACCTTGTGTTATCTTGCATTTTACTCTTCCTCAACATGGAGCTAAGAACAGCCAGACTCCCTGTTCACACTTCCTGGGCACAGACCACTGCAAAAGCCATCCTTTGCTCTTGTATTGCTTACTGCAGAAGAAAAACACAACCATGTTAAGCATCTTTTCTGATTAGTCTGTCACATGCTTTGTAGAATCTCTTGAAGCTTTAAAGGTATTTTGAGGTCTTTTGAACTCCAAATGTTTTTTCATCAGCAGCCTTTCTAGAGTGAGAAGTTGGACTATATGAAGCACGCACCAGCACCCAGCATCACTTGTATTGTTCATCCTTTCATCTGAAGTTACCAGGAAAAGGACATCTTTTGTTCTTCTTGGTTCTGATTATTGTAAGCCTTACTCTTTATTTCTGGTACTTAAGATTTTACTTTAGTTCTCACATCTGCTGCTGTTTCACCATGGAGGTGATGATTGGAGGCCCAGTTTTTCAGATGTGTCCAGTTACGTGCCCAGCACAGTTCCACCCATAGCCACTCAACTTGGTTGTTCCCTTCTCTCTAATGCTTTTCAGCTACAAACTGCAGGGAACTACTGGCCTGAAAGTCATTGTTGGTCACCATCTATGTAAGGATAAGGAGAGCCCCTGGGTACCGCAGTATGATCTGTCCTATCCAAGGGATGATTTACATGGACACACCTTTCTTTTGAAACTGGGTTAACTTGGGCTGCTCTTGAATGCAGCTTTGCTTGCCTATGCTTTGTCTGGGAACTGGCTGTATCTTGCTGTATCTTGCTGTATCTGGAGCCTCTTTGACTATCAAGCTGTTGTGTTGTACTCTTTGTTGGGCTGAGAGAGGAGAAAAGCAAGGTGAGACACCAAGGATGGGGATGGGGTCAAAAAGTGCATATGGGAAGGACTGTGGTTCACGTGGCTGTAAGATTTTAAGTTTTCTTTTTAGTCAGTGTGGCTTTAACCTTTGCTTTATTGTGATGTTTCTGCTGTCAGTAATTTTCCACGCTGACAGGAGAAAGACATTATCTGGAAGTCATCAAATGGAAGGTTTGGAACTGAAGTGCCATCCCTTGAAAGCAGGGACATGCTGAGAAATATGCTTTTCCCTTGCCAGTAACGACCAGTACTGGTGCTGAAGATGGCAGTAGTAACCATTGCCTACAGAGAGACAATTTGACTTGTTGGTTGCACAAAGAGAAGGTAAATACTTGTGGTCAAATTCGCTCTGCTTTCATGAATAAAGGTCTCCAATCCTGATCACAGTTGGCAACAGCAGGTAATACAATGTCATACTTGGAAAAGTGGTCCTTGGATGACTTATTCTTGCCATTTCTTTTCCTAGTGAAGATGACAAAGATGCAGCTGATCAGATTTACCCTCTTCTTAGGGAGGGACGAGGCTATATGCACCAGAAAAATTGTAACATTCCTTTTGATCTCATTCTCCCTGCTGAAATTCTGCTACTGAAAGGTAGCTAAGATATGACAATCCTGCAATCTGTTCAGCAACTAAAAGTGGGCAGTTCTGTTCATTTCTTTGCACTTTGTATAATTCATGCAGTAGCTTGGCAAAACTGCAGTGGGGAACGTCACGAGGACTCACTGAAGGGAAGGCTGACTGATCCACGCAGATGGGATTACTTGGACGTTTGCAAGTTCAGAAACAATTAAAAAAAAAAATCTAGTTCAGCTTTATTTTGGTTCAGCTATGGTTTGAGCCATGGACCGGATCCCAAAGCTAGAGTGCTCTAATGTATGTGGGGGTTTGTTTATTATTTCTTTAGGATCATCTTGCAGTATGGAACTCCTAATCCCTAACCTGTCTTCCAGCTGCTCTCCTTACCAGCCATGCCCAGGACAAGGTGATGCCTTTGATAACACCGTGATGGAGCTGTCTGCTGGGTGTGCTTCACATAAGCAGAGGAACGAGCGTAAGCAGCATACAAGCACTTTGTGCAAGTAAGAACTACTGTTAAAGGAAATCAGTGTAGGGTAATTCCTCAGTTGATCAACTGCTGCTTTGTCATGAGCTCCTGCAAAGCTTTGTCACCTCCCAAAGCTATTAGTAGCACTTGGATTTGGCAGCAGTCCTGTACCTTGTTTTGGATAGTAGGGGCACCAAATAGTAGAGACTCTCTCTGCACAAGTCCTAACAGTTGACTGACAATTTCTCCCTCTTCCACAGATACGAGGTGCTATCTTCCAAACTCTGGGCTTGAGTAAAAGGAAGTATTCTGTCTATAGTTACATCAAGGAGCCAAATGCAGTTCAGTGCAGAGCTCCCTGGTGTGACAGGAGGGCAGCAGGGCTCCATCCTTCAGCATTGTCTGTGCTGCCCTTTGTGAAGATCTGCTTTGCTGGCTTGAGCCTGTAATGCTGCATTTTTTTTTCCTATGGTGCTGGTTTCCTGCTCTGCAGTCACCTTGGTTTTTTCCTGTAACAGCAGAAGTGGCTACTTGTACTTCACATAACAGGGTTTTTTTTTTTATCTCTGATTTTTAAACCTTCATCAAGGCACCTTACCAACCGTGTTGCATATCCTGACCCATAGATACACTTGCAGTGGGTACCAACTACCCACCCTGCTGTATGTTGGTTCTTAAATAGCAGTGGGAGTCTTGTGCTTGCACAGGTCCTGTTTTGTTTGAGTCAAGCTCTCTTTCTGGTTTGTTTAATATTCACTTAGAAATGTTTGATTAACAACTTGGTAAAGGAAGTAGAGAAACTTCCTCTCTAGCCTCTGCAAGCTCTGTCAATGCACACGCTGCCAGTGCACTGATTAGAACAGAACTTTTGAATGCTACAGCTGAAATTGGCCCCAGCTCTAGGTAAGTTGCTTTTTCTCACCAAAGTTTGTTGCTTTCTTGTACCCTCACTCCCATCTATAAAATGGGGTCAGTCTGAGTTTGCCAGGTCACAAGTTATTTTCCATTAGTGTTCATAATGATGGTGCTGGGCAGGGTGCATCTTTGTTGAAGTTGGTAGGAAGATGTCAGAGAAACTGAAAATGTCTAGGAAATCAACATTTAATGTTTTGATCCGTGCATGGTACATAGGGAGGGTGAGCTTTTGGGATGGTGTGGCTTTCAGAAACAGTATACGCAAGGGCAGGAGGAAGTGGTTCTGTGAAGCAGTGCTTGCACAGTGGCCCTTTGTCAGGAATGTTGGGTTGTTTGAATTGAGGGTCCATTATCTTCTCTAAAATTCTGAATTACAGCCGTGGCCATTTGGACTTTTGATCTGCTAGCCTTTGGCTTGTTAAGAGAGCAGCGAATGGAATAGAAGCTCACTCAGATGAGATCTTTGTTGTCCCTCAGAGCAGGAATTGGGCTAAGTGGCCCTGTGCTCCTATGAATGCTGTTCTGCTTCCTCTTCCCTTCTAACCCAAACTCAGCATGGTGGAAAAGCAGTCCTGCCCTCTCCTACCAGGTGACTGGTAACTTTATTCACCTTGTTTCCCCTCCTAAATACACACACGCATGTATTTGCCTTCACTTTCCTCCATGAAACCAAGCAACTTGTTCTGCATCTTCCCAGTGCTTTTATTCCAGGCTTGTTTCTCCTCCCCCACTGCTGCTTTCAGTGCCCCTGAATCTGCATTTAACTAGTTCTAGCCCTAAATATCTACCCTGTGTCCTGTCACTGCCTGGAGCAGATGCAGCTCAAATGATTGACCCTCTCCCTTTGGCAATTTGGCTTTGACTGCACAAAACAGCCAATAAAGTGGAAAGGGCTGGGCAGCTGATTACAGGGATTAGCTTGAAGCTGTATAGTTTTATGGTCTCGGATAGAGGGGGAAGTGTTTGTTTGAAGAATACAGTTGCATTCCTCCTTCTTTCTCCTGTTGCCTGTTCTTGACGATGACAAGTTTTTAGAAGTTGCCGACTAAAAGAGTATCAAATGTATTTGCCAGACACAGTTTGGGCTGGAGACTGTTAGCTCATTTTCCAGCGACTGAAGCTGGAGTGTGCAGCAATGCAGGTCATGATCTGATCTGCCTAGAAACTCTTTGAAAAGACTTGACTGAAGCCTCTGTTGAGATTCTCTCAGACAAGGCTGGCGCTCACTGTCCTTTCTGCTGAATCTCTTGGTCTGCTTTGTGGTACATACACTTCTAATAAAGAGTGGCTCTTTCTCAGTTCTGCTGGTGCTCTCATCCACATCTGTATAGTAATTGTTCCCTCTGGGCCCTCACACTACAGAGTCTCAGTGATTCCTCCCCTCCTTTCTTCCCACCCTAAGCATGCAGTTATCTGGCCCCTTCCCTGTTCTTTTCTTGAGACACTTCTACAGGTATGCTGCCAAAATATTCCTTTATCCTGATTGCTTCTCCTTTCCATCCTCCCCACAATGCCATGCTAGCCTCAGAACACAACACAGACTCCAAGCTGACGTATCTTAGGGATCAACTGTTGTAAGTTTAATATCTGTTACCTGTATGTCTGACAAGACACAAGCTGAGAAGTTTGATCAGACAGCTTTTACAGTAGTTTAGCCATACTGCTAACCAAGATCATACAAAACCACAGCTGCTTCAGCATGGTGCAAGCTCTTGCAGAATGTGGTTTCCCAGCCCTCCTCATTCTGTTTTGTTTGTTTTGTTTTTTTTTTAATCTCACCCCTCTCCTGTACAAATTTATCTCCCAGCACTCAGAAGTAGCTTGCGAGCTCTTTGGGTCTGGAGACCCTTCTCAACTGCTTGCTGAAGCTGACCTGTTTGTTCTGTAATAATTATATTTTCACATCAGGGGAAAACAATAGATCTTATGATTATGTAGCTGTGAGATATGAGACCTAGTTTCTAGTTTGGGCTCCAATGAACACTTGTACAGTCTTTCACTAGTTAGTGGATGGAGTACATAAGCAGGGATGCCAGTCTAAGTCTTCTCTCTCCCAAGCAAGTTTGTGTTGGAGTGACTATTCTCACTTAGCACTGGTGATTTATTCAATTTGCTTCAAACTGCTACAGACTCAAACAATAAGTTCTGAATCAGGACAATTTGGGCACAACAGCAAAGTGTAAAAATAATACAAGCTAACATTGCTTGTGCTCTGGAGGGCAGCCACGGAAAAAACCACCAGCTCTTGGAAATGAGGTGGTCCAGTCTGATTCAGCCCTTCATACAGACAGAGCATCATTGCAAGCATGCTTCTTGTTTTCTCTCTTGTAACTCTCGGCTGTGGTCTGTTTGTCCCAGATTGCAGCTCTAGATTTGAAGTCCTTTTCTTGACAGTTGAAAAAACCCAGTCTATCAGGAGTCGAGCAAACCGATGCTGAGATCAAAAACGAGGAAGCTTTTTCTCACCTGCCAAAACTTCCAGTGCTAAATGTTTTTTCCAGTTGCAGTGTGCTCTGGCACCTGGAGCAAACATGATGTTTGACATACTCCTAACCATGTGTTTAAATCAGTGAGATCTTCTTGGTATTGAGTATTTCCTTTTTGGAATGCAGGCCATTTGCCTGGGCATACAAGT
>WTSP01017555.1:53582-77528 GCA_025331215.1 Actenoides lindsayi
GTTTTTTCCAGTTGCAGTGTGCTCTGTCAAACATCATGTTTTCTCCAGGTGCCATACTCCTAACCATGTGTTTAAATCAGTGAGATCTTCTTGGTATTGAGTATTTCCTTTTTGGCATGCAGGCCATTTACCTGGGCATACAAGTAAAAGTGCTGGACGGCTCCTATTTTTATGAATGTTGGCCACAGGTTGTTTTTCAGGATGGTGAGACATCCTGGTGGAAACAATAGATCAGTAGTTGTAGCTTAGTAATGTATAAAACATAGTCATAGAGGGAAAAGATCCTTTGCAGATGCTTTGGAAAAGGACTGGCAGAATATTTTATGTTTAAATCATGATGCCCTGAACTTGTACTATTTCAGTGAACTTCCAGAGAGCTCAGAATGCCAGTTTTCTTGTCCAACACCTCAGTCAACTCCCCTGGAAACCTCAGAGTTGATGCAGCCTGGGCTTCCAGCTTCCTGCCAACCTCTGAGCTGACCGTTAGGAACGTGGAAATTTCCAGACTCTCTGAACAACTCACCACAGTGGGTGCCAGTGATCTTAGCAATACTAGGAGCCCTGCTGTGTGGTTTGCGTTTGCTGCCCAGTGGCTTGCTTCTTAACAACAGCTGCAAACCTGACTGGATTCTGGTGCATTTGCTACTTGAGCCTGGTCAGTGGTGAGTAGCAGCATCATAACCTCAGCATTTTTCAGAATTTTCTGAATCCTCAGCCTAGTGATCCTGGACTGATTGCTTTCTTTGGACATGCCATGCTGCATCCTGAAAAGATTCATGTTGTAAGTATTTTTTGGGTTCTAAACTCTCCCCAGGTTAATAGAACTCATTTCTAGCAAAGGCTATCTGCCTTTTCCTGATCTGTCTGGTCTGGACACAAATGGTAAAAAGATTCTGGGCTTGATAAAGCACTGGACCTGATCCAATGCTTTGCTTAGTTTGGAGAGGATATAAACCTTTAACTTGCCTGATAGGAAGTGCAGGCCCAAGGCTAATGTGAAAACGTGTGGCAGTGAGAACAAGCAGCACAGGCATTTGGAGCATTTTTGAGCTTGCCAAGTATTGATTGGTGAGGGGTGGGAATGAGTGGAGAAGCATTTCAATTTGGCATCCATATGTGATTCTGATGCTGTCACAGTGAATTAGCAGCACTTTCTTTTCCCTGTAGTCCATACCAGGCTTTTGTCATTGAAGCATCCCATTTGCCCATATCTACTTGTTAAAAGACAAAGTGGGGGGGGGGGGAGGGGGGAACCCCCACAAATAAATTCACAGGACTTGTGCCCCAAAAAAGCCTGCTGCTGTTATGCTAGTATCCTCTGAATGGGGAGACTGAACAGTACTGAACCATCCCTGCTAAAGACTGTTACAGCATAAATGTTATAGGGGATTCAAGCTACAATTACTCATTTTGTACAGTCACTTAATCCACTAATGGGGAGAAATGGGGCAACAGTTTAAGAAGGCAAGAGAACTGTCAGAGTTTATTAAATCTACTGGGATGATTTGTTTTGGTAGTCTCTCTTGACCCAAGTACATGCTTCAGCTAATGCAACAGACTTAATGCCTCTGGTAATTAGAGCAAGAAGTGATGGGTCATCATTAGCAACTGCAAATTAAGGGTTGTATTTCATCTGGAAGGCAGCATCTTCAACGGGGCTTATTTGTTGCCACGGCAGATCATCTGTGAGTTACAAGTGGTACATTGGACTGACTCATTTGTGTGATTTAGGAGAGGCTTTTTAATACATGCTTACTGTTCCGTATGAGTAGTTCTTCTAAATAGTTGCCCAACAGAAAAAGCCACAATACTGGACTTCCCCATACTGTTAATATTACTGCTCTTATCTACGAGATGTTGGTGGTTTATTTTTTTTTATTACTTATTGTTTTACAGTTCACAGTTAGGATTACTTTTGACTGTAGGTTTGAAATACATTTGTCATATCTGTGAAACTGAAGAACGAAGAAAGGAAAGCTAGGCAAGCGTGGAAAGCATCAGTAATTGGCAGCTTCAGAAGGTACAAGAGCCAAACTGATACCATTCAAGGCATGTACTCACAGAATACTTTTATGTGGGTTTCACCAGATCCGCAGTCATCTTCAGTTCCTCATATCACCAAAGGCACGAATGAAGGTTATATGTCATAGATTCAGTATTTTTGCAGACACTAGGAAATCCCTAAACCTTCTTAGAAGGTACTGATAAGCGAATGAAGACACGGGTACAAAGGACATTAACCACTTGTAGTTATCGATTACAAGGTGCTGTGAGGTGGGCACTAAAATAAAACAAATGAAGGAATGTAATATAGCTGAATCACTTCTGATGAACTTCTGCAGACCAACAAGCAACACTGAAGTGTAGCTTGGAAAATGCTTGAGAACAGCTGGATGCATCAACGGATGCTCATCAAGGGGAATTTGGGGAACTGTCTGTGGTCAGTTAGATATGTAAATGGTGCTGATAACCTCCTGAGGGACACCAGAGAGGGGAGGAAGGTTGCAGTGCCCTCAGCCAGAAACATCTGAGGGTGATTCTTCCTCTCAGAAATCCTCCCAGACCCCAATGGGGGCTTACGCCTCTTTCAAAAATGAAGAGAAAAGGAAGGGATCAGAGGTGTCAGAAAGGTAGCAATTCTCAGCGTGGATGGGAATCTCCTTAGAAACAAGTATATTTGGGGAATTTTGTTAATTAACAAAGCTTAAAAGCTCTTTACAGGGCTAGGATCCACGATATCCAATGGAGTGTGAGCTAACTAGAACTGAAGAGACCTTTTGTCTTTGCACCTTCATGTTCTTGCCTGTCTTTGGTGGGGTGCTTTGTATCTTCATGAAGCAGTCGTGAGCTTTTCACATCCATTCAGACCATGGCTGGCTCGTCTGTCAGGCTGACCCTTGGGAGAGCTGGATGGGAGCACATGGCCCTGGCTGATGCTCTGTGGAGACACATTTCTGTGGCAGACCATGGCTTCCCCCGGTCAGGGAGTGCTAGCAGTGCATAAGCTGCTCAAGAAGCAACAGTGAGCAAACGTTCTCCTTCAAGGAACAAAATGTGCCTGGTCCTGGAGAAAGGAGGAGAGTCTAAATGAGAAAAGAGGTGCTTCTTCCTTCTGTGCCTCTCAAAGAGTGAGGAACAAGAAATAGCTTTTGTCCACTTCCACTTGCTGGTGTGTCTGGGACATTAAGTTGTTGTAGGCTCAGAGGATGTGTTTTCTCAGGAGAATGTGTCCTTTGTATCTTGTGTTCGCCCTGGCTTTTCTCTATTTTTAACCTTATTTTCCTACACAAGCATTGTCAGGATAGATGCCTCCTGAGAAGAACCAACCTGGAGCATGGGTTTACTTCTGTAGTTTTGGTGGTTAATAGGAGAAAAGTAAAAAAAAACAAAACAAAACAAACCAACCCCCTCAAAAAAACAGAAAAGCAATCTAGAAACACTGCGTGTTGAATGGGGTGAGCTGCAAAAGCCATGACTACTGGCTGAAGTTAGATGAAGGTTTCATTGCCACAACACTGCATCAGCTCAGCAGATCTCACTGGAGGAGCCTGGATTCTTCTCACTCTGGGTCTATATCCTTTTTATCTCTGCAGATGTTCCTCTCTCTGCTATCCCCTTTTGCCACATTCTTCCCTTGAGAGGCAGGTTTATGCCACAGTAAAATTCTCTCCTCACATGTGGCCATCTGCCATTACTTTTTTTCTGTGTTCTGTGCTATCTGGTCCTCATGGAACAAAAAAGTCCTTGTGACATCTGTTTTCCTGAGTGAGGTCAAGACCGGCTGCTTTCTCCTATACCACCACATAGCTTTCCCCTTTACAGAAGGGCCTATTCCCACTCTAACCAGAACTGTATTTTGCTGGTGGTGTAAGGGCCTTTAGTGGTTGCAGTATTTTCTGTCAGTCAAATAATGCTTTTCTCAGCCTGTAAGTAGCACACTAAAATCTGCAGGCACTCAGTGCAAGTTGTCCATCTGTGATCCCCTGCATCCAGTTCTTGTAACTGTTCTTTCTCCTTTCTTTCTTTCTCTGGATTCATTGAAGTCCAAGGAAATTATGAAGCAGCAAATTCTTAAAGCTGGAGCAAGGAGTTCTCAGAATTGAGAAAAGCCTGTGTCTGATGCTACTTTTGATACTGGATTTCTTGTTTTTTTCCTCTGCCATCTGCCCTTGCACCTCCTTAACAGTGATGATGAGAGAGTTATTTATTCTCTTCAGATAGCAGGAGCTAGTAGGAACTGTTGCCCAGATCCTTGGGCTTCAGCGTAAACTTGGACTTGAACATATTTTATGTTTTATAAAACATTTGTTTTATGTTCACATATACTTGAACATAAAAAAAAAAAAAAAGAGATGATCCTTGTTCAAGATTTTAAGCCACCTTCCCTCACTATGACGACGGGGAGCTGGGGACATTCAGACCCTCTTGCAAAAGTGCTTCCCAATAGAAAAGGATTATAGACATAAGGTGTGTTACTGTGTACAAGAAAAATTACCAAAACCACTTCTTCATCTCTCTGCCAGCACCCGTGACTCTGGACAGCAGTCATGAGGAGGGACCTAAATAGATGCAAGAGAGACCCTTTATCTCTCCCTTCTTCCTAACACATATCTGAGGTTCTGGGTATTAAAGTAACATGTGGTATCAGGAGTGTAAAGGAAGTTGTCTTCCATATGTACAGCTAGCTCCCTGAGGGGGCACAAGGGAGTTAATGTTTTAGGGACACAATTTTGACAGAATCTGACCATTTGAAAGGCTCATCCTCCTCCCTTGCACACTCTGCTTTGACTTAACCCCATCCAACCTGCCCCTACAAGTCCTTCCTAACCTATTGTTCCACTAGCCTTCTTTCAGAACCTGCTTTTCATCTGGCTTCCCTAGCAGAGTTGGCATACATGGCTAGGTCCTCAGGTGAAAAACAGCCTGTAAGTCTTGAGGTGAGCAAGGATGAGGTGTGGTTCCCTAAAAACTGGAGGCCTCATCCTTCTCGGTGCCTAACTCCCATGGAAGCTGAGTTGGGAAGTAAATGCCTAAGTCTTCGTGCAGGAGTCTTCAAGTTCCTCAGCAAAAAGATGAGAGGCACAGAGAAAGGTTTGATGGGGAATCAGATGTCCTGGAGGTGTGTGTACTCCATTAATACACTTAGTTTTTGACTGTTAATAAGGAACATCATGAACAATAACTAGCAAAAATGGTGTCTGCCCTGAGATAGCAACCAGCACCTATCCAAATGCTGCCTTCTGCCAGCTGCTACAGAGGTAATAAATCAATCAAGGGACGTCAAAGTTCAGTTTCCAGGGGGAAATAATGTTTTTACTCAAAAGTGGCGTGTGCCACCTTTAATAAGGGACACTTAGCAGCATGAGATCTCATCTCTATGCTCTGTCACTCCCTTCCATGAGCTGATGCACCCTTTTTTTCTAAAAGCCACCAACCCTCACTGGATCAATAAGGCCTGATCAATTGTTTTTCCCTCTGAATTATCCATATGGGGTTGTTAGCTGAGCTGCTGGCAGAAAACGAGAGACAGCTTTCTGTCTGTTTACTGTAAAGAAAGCAAAGCAAACTACAGGAGGGGACGGGCTGCAGGATATTTACTGTCAATACAGCCGGAGAGAGAGAGGAGATATAAGGAGAGAGGAGGAGAGAGGAGCAGAGGCTGCAGACTGCAACCCAAATGGACGATATGAGTGTAAAAATACCCATGCAGTTTCAGACAGAAAGTGGGTAAATTGGAGTCATCAAGGAATAGCTGAGGGTGTTTTAACAAATGGTTTAGTGAAGGGCTAGTGAGGCAGGGAAGTACTTGTGGAGCACAGACTAATAATGCTGTGCATAAGCATACTGAATCTGCAGAGCAATCTGAAAGGCACTTCCATATCTGCCCTGAGACAGAGCAGTAGCTGGGATATTTTTGTGTGTGCCTGCGTGCAAGACCCACCATTTGAAAGTAATGAGATGGATAATAATGATTGAACGTAGAAAATAATGCTTTGAGCTAGTTTTCCAAAGCAGCTGGATGTCACCATTTTAACTCAGACCAGAAAAAAAAAAAAAAAGATTTTGAATACTTCCTTGCTTCTCTCTCCTCTTCATCCACAGAGGAATTAGGTGACCTGAGCTTCACAGATCAAGAAGTGTCCCTCTACTTCCAGAGGCAGGTGAGCAAGTGAAGAGTGAATTCACACTTTAGAGAGCAGCGAAGACCATCTTGCCATGAAACCATTCACAGATGAAGATGTAGAAATCTACATCCAGAGCAAGGTAAGGCTTTATCTGTCCAGATTTTCTGTCTCCCACACTAGGTGTTGATTCTGAAGGGTGCCAAACTTGACAGTTAGTTGCTCGCCTGCTGTCTTCATTTCTGAAACAAGTCTGGGTTGAAGTTTCATGGTAACTGTATTTCTAATGAGATTTCTAGGTTTCTGTTGCAGAATGTTATCAGGGATCCCAGATGGTAGTCTGATTTTTCAAGGTGCTTGTCCTCTTCCTCTTCAGATGTCCTGATTTTTTGCTTTCGATCTGGAATTCCAGGTGTGAGACTAGTTGCAGTTGCCAACATTTAATCTAAGGAAAGGTCCTTGCCTCTCTCCCTGTACAGTGGTCTTGGCTTGACAGACAAGACCAAAACCCCACTGGGGGTTGCCTGTAAGAAAGATCCATGTAGGATAGAGAGAGGGAGAGACTGTTAGAATTCACCCAGAGGTCTGTCACCTCACCTTCTCTATCTACCATGATTAAAATAACATGTCTCATTAGCACATGCAGGTTGGAAACACATTTTCTATTTTATGAGCTATTCCAATACTCAAATGATGAAATGAAGTAAAACAGAATAAAATTGTCAATGAAACAATACTGTTTAATAGAAGTAACTCAAAGTGAGCCATAACATTTTTTTAAAGCTAACATGTTTCATCACAGTATTTAGCTAGGTCCTATTTTATAGTCTGCTTTCCCCAACAAAATGCAAGGCACTGAAGTGAAAAATAATTTCAGAATGGAAAACTGTAAGGCTTTCTTTTCTGTAAAGGAAGAAATATTCTAGTACTGTGAAGGGTCTGGCCATAAAGGTTTGTTTTCTTTATGGAAATGTTTTGGTGACAAATAGGTGTATTTCTGTGAGAACTTTATTTTCCAGGCACACAGTGTTGTGCACTCTGCATAGATAATTCTGGATGAATAAGTAATGCAGATTATGTTCACGAACTTCATTGACTGTAGCTGAATCTCCTTCTCACTGTGGTAAATATATACAGACGTTTGGGGAATATTTAAATCTCCTTTACTAACATGGTTCCTTCATGTTCTTCCTGTTGAATCTCCCTGTTGGATTTTGACCATCCACTTATGCTCCATTCATTTTCAGTTGTATGTGAAGATTCAGGTACATCTTTTATTTTTTTGAAATTGTCCATCCCTCACCTCAGTCCTTCCAAAACTCAGACCTTCCACTGAAATAATTTTCAATAAATAATTATGCTACTACTTCTTGAGTTGGAGAACTACCCATCGAGTCTCACAAACATCTGGTCCACAATGGGACCAGCTTCCGAAAGGTATTTTCTTACCATCTAGGAGTAGATTTTCATCTGTATTTCAGTTATGAAGACAGCATAGATATTTTCAACATATAACATAGGCGTCTAAATGCTGCAACACATACCTGCAACCTGACTAATGCACAGAGTATTTGTAATTCTTGAAGTCTTATCAGGTTTTGGAGTGAACCATATCCTGGCACTGAGAACGGCTAGTATACGCAGGGCAATAACGGGGTATTCTGCATCAAATAGACAAAGAATGAGATTGTAGCTGGTTGGTAGCAAATTTATCCATGTAATGAACTTATTTCCTTCCATCCAGAGGTATTGTCATGGAAATATCAATTAATGCTCAGAAGTCTTGAGTATTGGCCCTTTGGTGTTTACCAGCTCTTGTCTCGGGGGAAGTTGGTTGTAACACATAGGGAATGATAAGTTTTGTCTCCTGATGCAGCACAGGCACCAGATGTTTTGGGATACTTCATGCTGATTGTTTCCCTCTGGAGACAAAGCTGGAGTTACCTGTGCTATGAAGTGTCTTTCTTGGAACTGGCAGGTGGAGCGGCGACAATACCTGGTTTCCAAAGCAGTGGAGGAGGTGCAGAAAATCATCCAGCAACTGACCGCAGAAATCAGCTATAAGGCCACACGATTCCAGGCTATCTCCAACTCTGGAATTCACAATGAGAATATTAAGGTATGAACAAGGGCTCTGATATACTCTCTGACTGCTTGTAGGCAATCAGTGATTTCTCAGTTTTTTAAGTGTTTGTATGGACAGGTAGCTCACCCAAAACAGCACAGACAATGTGCTGACAGTTCACTGTGGAAGTTCTAGTGACCTACTGGGTCATAGGGATATACACATAGGCATCTTACAACTAGAGGAGCATCAGAGAGGTCTGGGTAAATCAGGCAGAGCCTCTTTTTACAGCTGCTGCTTTTACAAAGAGCATATATTGCCAGAGCTGTCAATCTGTAAGCAGAAGCCAAAGCTCTTTGGGAGACAGAATGAAAAACTTGTACAGCAGTAACATAAGAAGAAGGAAAAAAAAAAAAAATGCTCATGCCTTCATAAGCTATGACTCATACTTTTTGCAGGTGGAAAACCTGTCAACTCACTAAAAAAAGAGGAAAAAAATGATAAAAATCCTTCTCCCGCTATGAACATTAGTAAGCTCCTTCAGAAATATATGGAGTTTTCTTGGTCATGGATTGGGACATCCTTTTTACTGGGAAGAAATATGCTTTTTAGTGGGAGACATTAAATGCCTCCCCATTCTAGAACAATAAATACCAAAATAATCATGTCCTGTCCCAGCTGTGACAGAGAAGACCAGTTATTTCCTGTGACTACTTCGCACAAGGATAACTAGGGTAAGGATAAAAGAAACAATCATAGCACTGGCAACTTCAGATTCAACTGATCTTTTTCATCTGAGCTAGTTTATGTACTCTAGCTGGGTCAACCCTCCTACTAAAATGCAACCAGTTACGGATCAAAACACAGCAAACATGTAAAAGCGTGAGGCAAATTCGCAGCAGTTTAGGATTGAAAGGGAAGGAGTCTGCGTGCATCAAGCTGCTGGAAAGGTATGGAGGTGGAGCAGAATATAATCACTCTGAAGTGTGGCTATCACTCTGAGGAGAAACACATTCAGATTTATATCTTTTCAGGGAATTTTGCATAACCCAGAGCATGTGGTCTTGCCAATAGGATTGACCACAGCGACGTAAAACGGTGCCCCATCCTAGTCCACGTGTTCCTTAGTGCCACAGTCTGCCATCCACCTCTCATACTGGAACAAACCTGTTTGGCTAATGAGGTTTGACAGGTCCAGGGTCAGGGTTAAATTGCTGTTCTGGAAAACAAAGCAGAACAAAACCGAGGCAATCTATTCTGAGTAGTAATTTGGCATTACGGTAGGCTGATCTGAACAACTTCTCCTTAAAAGAAATCCTCAACGTGTATTTTCTTAAAGTGGCAGATTTCTTATTGATACTTAACTGAACCCAGTGCCCTAAACCTCTGGAAGTCACACTAGAAGGCCCTGGCTAACTTTGTTCTGTAGGTATGGGGCAGCAAAGAATGGGTTAATAAGACATGTTTTGTGTGTGTGTTGGGCTGCTTTGCTCCCAAAAAATAGAATCTTTAATATCATTGCTGACGTAACTCAACCTAGAGAAGACTCATGTCAAGGCAAAGCCAGTGTATTTGACTATTTTGTGTTTAATGTTGCAACATCTCTTTTCTGTCAATTAGATTTATAGTGATTTTTCAGAATTTTCAGTTTCTGGTTTAAGAGAATTAATTTACATGGTAAGGGGTCTAGATTGCTTGAGAAGCTACAAGCTTCCTTCTAAATATGCAGGTCTGTGTGGGGAATACATGAGAAAAGTCTTTAGATATTCAAGGATTTCCTCTAAGTTGAAAAAGGTCAAAAGCTTTAATAAAAAATAAACATTGAAATAAAATTCAGATGGACAAATGGGAATATTTTATTTTAAAAACTTTTAAGTGTTTGTTTTAGTTGTGGCCCACCATTTTTGCAGCTGTCAACTGTGCAGACCTGTTGCAAGAGTGGTGGAGTAAGGCGTAATGAGCAGGTTAACAACCTGAGTAACTACTAGGACAGCTCTGCCCAGCGGCATTGCTGAGCATTTAACTCTGTCAGCATGGAGGGGGTGGGGATTTTCCCTCAGCAAATAGGCTCCAAGGCAGCTTGCAGGACGTTGCTGTGTGAATGAATGACCTGGAAGATGCTTTCTCTCTGTTCTGTGTACTTCTTGTTTTCCTTTCTGCTTCTCTCAGGATCAGCCAGCTTTACTGGCCAAGTGGTCAGCTATGCTTCGGGGGAAGCGCCCATTCCACCCATCCATCCAGGTACAAAGCCTTCCTGGTGCCTGCTGCTCCGTGTGCCTGCTTCCTCCTCTCCCACCCTCTTCTCCAGACAACTTCGCCCACCTAGCCAACCCTCCCATGAGTAATTTTATCCTTTCTACAAGAGACTTTACTTATGCTCTTAGCATAAATACTTTCTTTCTAACCTAATGCTTCTGCCTCCTGGGGATGTCCTGGCCAGGATCTGAAGAATGAGGCTGTATTTAATTTACCCAGCAATACTGCAGGCAGGTTTTTAATATGACAGAATTGGCCACGAATGACACACCCCAGAATCTGAGGCTTTTACTCAAACCTGTGACTTTCTGGGGCCCGTGGTCTAGCTACAGCACACAAGACCGTTGTGTTGACAGAGCATAGGTGTGAGACTGGGATTTGTTTAGGCCAAGAGGCCACCAGCTGCCCAGCTTTACAGTGCCATCCCCATCCTCTGGTATTTCCTGGTAAGCACCAGGTGGAGGAGCCTTGTGATTTGTATGTGAAGACACCTGCAGCTCTTCCCTTTCAAATCTGTTGGCTGCCAGTGCATACAAATCAGCAGCTTCATATGGGAGGGAATGGTTGTTTATCTGCAAATGTGGCCAAGGCAGTGAGAAGAGCAGTAACTGCATGACCGTTGTATTTTTTCCTCATGGAGCCTAGCACTTATTTCCTGAGCTGCTCACAGGATTTCTCAGCCCCACCAAACCTGATTTGTCCAGGTCAGTTTGGTCTGCAATGTCATCCTTCCAGCATCCTCTTGACTTTAGGTGGTTTATATTTGACCAAAAAAAAAAAAAGGGCTTTCTGGTGTTTCCTTTCCCATTTCTGTGCTGCTTGCTGGCCATATTTTGTATTTCAAATCTCTTGCCAGGGAGCAGAGAAGACCAGCTGCTCCCTGTGGGAGAGGGAGCATGACAACATGGCACTGGCACCTGCACTGTCGTCTCTGAGCAAGGCAGATCTAGGGAGGGCAGCCAGGGTCAGCTGGGAGGCTGGATCCTCAGGAAAGACTGTGCTGATAAGGCAGGTCTGAGATCAAGCCAGGAGCACTCATCAGGGTCAGAATCAGGCCCAATGATTGTAACCAGGGCCAGATGCAGTCTATTGATTGCCAGGCAAGTCCGTAGTGGCCAGGTAGGTATGAGGTCAGGCTGGGAAGGCAGTCTGCAGGTAGGACAACAAGGTCTATGGTCGGGTGAGGCTGTTGTACAGCTGAAGACCAACCCAGCACCGAGGTGAATTGGCAGCAGGTGTGTGTAGGAGTCCCAGAAAGGCTGCTCAGGGCCATTAAAGGCTGTTAGTACCCTCAGGGCCCTGGCACATCTGTAGTAATGTTTTAAATCAGCTGAGCCACCAAGAAAGCTATCAGAATGCTTTGGGTTATTACAGGAGAGTGACAAGCATGCTTCATTTACCTCAGCTGTATCCACCTTGCAGCAACAGCTGTCACTTTGCATCCTGCTTGTGCAGCAGCTTCACCTTATGAATGCCAGCGTAAGTTAGGCTTGGTAGCAAGTGGAGTTGAAAAGCTTCTGGTCAATGTGGTAAAAGCCTGAAGGAGTTTGAACACCCTCTTTGAATACCTGGAGCCATAATCACCAAATGCTTCCAAACTAGTGTTTGGAGGTGTCTAGCTACGCCTTGGGCCAGTAGGAAGTTTCATGGTATTTATGTCACTTTGTCCACTCTTTGCAAATACTGGTTTTATTGGAAAAATGATCGTTCCCAAAGTGAGGCCAGTTACTGTCTTGCAAACAAGCTGGCTCGTGGGTGTGTTATCCGTCAGTTACTGTTTCCATCCATACACGTTTTCTGGCTTCCACTGAGCAGGAGATACGGTACCGCTGTCTGAGATCTGGGGTTACTTCTGAGAGTGCCACTGCCTGTGTAGGCTCAGGCACGTCACTTGCCTCACATCTCTGTCTCATAAAGGACAGTCATTCAGAGTGAAACGCTTGTAAAATGAATGGGCCGTAGTCTTATTTTACTCACGTCTGTAGTGGACTTTGAAAGAGATCAGAAAAGGGCACTTTTTTTTGCCATAGTTGTTACTACTATTGAGCTCTAGGTTGATCTCTAGTAACCGTTCTGAAGTAACAACTTGCACTGTTTTGTTTCCCTTTGCTGGACCTCAAAACATGCTCCCTGATGCTTTCCTGCCATTGGAAGCTGCTAGTTATTACATCACATGCAATTGCAGACTAGAAATAACAAGGAATGGGAGAAACCATGGTAGGTGTGGTGGCAATTCAGTCTGTGTGCTCAGTATGGGCCATGGCTGTCAAAGCAGGCAATTTTCTTTTAGTCTGTATACCTTCAAAGTAACTCTCAGACAGGAATGGAACAGGTCCTGGCTGTATTCAATTGTTCCCATCACACCATGGCTTTTCCTTCTCTCCAAAGCCCGTAGTTATACCTCTTACTCCCTTAATCCTCTCCTCCTTACTTCAGGCTCATGGATCTGCCCTTGTCTCCTCTCTCCGTCTCTCTGAACTCTCCTAGGTCTTAGCACCCAGCCAATTCCTCATCACAGTCCCTCTGCGTGGCCTGACCGGGTACAGGGAATGCCAGTTACGGCACTGGCGTTATTACACCGTGCACGGAGCCAAGCTCCTCTCCTCCGTGCGGGACCCTGAGGAACTGCATCAGTGGCTAGAGGTGGAGCAGTTCTCAAAAAGCCTTCAGCAATGGCACGACAAGGATGTGAACGTCGAAGGTGACCTGGTTCCAGCCAAAGTCCTTATCGTCTTCCAGGAACTGGTGGAGAAGTCGATTATCTCCTGTAACCTCTCCAGTGAGTTTACTGGGGTCAGGTATAAGGGGAACTAGCTGTCTTCTGCAGCTGGTAGAGGGAGAACATCACAGACACAAAGCGGGTTTTTTGGCTCACGTGGTCAGAAGTTAAAAAACAACAAACCCTTCCAAAATGAGGGAGCCTTTAGCCTTATTTAGCAGTGATGCATATAGACCTGCACTGAAGGTGGAATTAAGTAGTTCCTGGGCTCTTCATACCCAAGATACTGCTTTGTTCTTAGAAATCTGAGTAGGGTGTCCAGCAACATCACCCTCACAGTTCAACCTAAACACAACCCTGATTTTCAGAACATACAGGAACCTGTTTTGGAAGAATCTTTTTCTACTACAGCACCTGCAGTGTATGTAGAATATCAGGAAGATAGTATAGAACAATCAGATACAGGGAAGGTGTCTAAGTCTGAGGTGAAAGTGCTTGGAGTTGTGTATAGGGCAGGTAACGCTCTGGGGAAACCTTAGCTGCCCATAGCTTTCCAGCATAGGGTGGTAGGAACTTAGGAGGACTTCTGCTTAAGCAAAGTCTGTGGACCAAGTACTCCCCAGTGCTCAGGCTACTCTGGTCCTGTTCAACTAGAACTGGACTAGGGAAGTTTGCTTTCAGTAGTGGTGCTGACTGCTCTCTGAGCAATCCAAAATGCCTCTTTATTTCCTGTGGCCATTTATACCAGAAGTGCTGATTGCTGACACAGGGCAATCAGTGGTGCATGCAACATGCTTCCATGGCTCCAGTATCTGTAGCAATATGCTGCCTGAACGGGGATCCTCGTGCTTAATTCATAGCATCCTGGAGGCATGTTACAGCCTTCAGTTCATGAACACTTGGCTTTGTCCAAGCTAAGTAGTCTATGTCCTCCTTTTCACATTAAGATACTGTGACATGATCAAATCCAGACTGTGGTGTCTCTTCTTGTAGCATGTTTCCAAGCTGACTTTACTCAGCATCAGCCTGATGCAGGTCTTCTGTCTTCCAGAGAAATAGGAGCCATTTCGACTCATCTGATTGCATTCCGAATTCTAGTCTCGAGAGAGAAAACAGGCTGAAGTCAAGCTCAGATAGATCATTGCATTCTTCCAGAAAATATTTGTTGCCATAGAAATGGAAAGGTTGATGGGAATGAAATTTCACAGTTGAGGCTCACGGAAAAGTCCAGATGGAATGGGATTGCATCTGACGGTTTACTTACCTGAAAGTCACTGGGTTGAAGTGAAAACCTGCCATTGTGTCTAGCAGCAGTACATCAAGTTGTTGAGCCAGGAGAGGTACTTCCAAGGGACCCAAGGAGTGGTGTTTGGGCTGATGATTCTGATGTCTTTTTTGTAAGGCCAGCTGGGAGAGTATTTGCACAGAGGAGATGAGCTAAGATGAAGTCAGGAGGAATAATTACCATTCTTGTTCATTTCTGTGTAGAATGAACTTCCTTCATCCCACGGTACAACTAAAGTTACAGAAAAAATTCCCTGATTTTGTTGCTTCCATACTTTTCAATTCTTTGAGCACCAGCAAAAACAGAGTTTTTTGAGGTGTCTCTCTTTTCATTGGTGAAAAAATACGTAGCACAACTGTGACGGTTTTGGAAATGCTGTGAACGTATTTACAGGTTGACACAACAGTTGCTCTAAAGCTTTTCAGCTGCTAGGGATCCCTGCTGAGGGCTTTGGAGCAGTACAGTTCCTGTTTTGGTTCCAGGCTTGGCTCAGTGGGGGAATAGCATTCAGATCTTACTGAGCGTTATAAAGTTCTGGTTGGGATGGACTCCGCTATTTGCAAGGTTATGCACCCGTGCACTTCCTGGAGGACATGCTAAATGACCACTGGGAGTAGGCAGGTATTTCCTCTGTGACAGCAGATGATGTTCATCACTGTCTCTTCAGGTCTTTTGCGTGGGTTCCCTGTGGAATTGCTCCCTAGCGCATGCCAGTCGAAATAAGGTGGGTTAACACATGACTACTTAACCTGTTTATGGTAATCTGTGCTGTCCTTTACTTCAGTGGATTAGAGCATGATCACACAATTGGCTCAGCTGGTAAAGTTGAAGTGACAGTGATCCTGCCAGAGTGACAGGGAAAGCTGGGGACAGAAACTTCTTCCATGAACATAGCTGGAGCATCAGGAAACACTTCACTAAGTCCATTGGTTGCAGTTTCCACTCCTTTTTGCTCTTGTAGAACACATTCCCAGAGATGAGCCACTCTTCTTTCACTGAGGAAACTTCTTTCCTCCAAATCACCATGGAACTAACTCTTTTTGACACTCAGCAGTGAGGCAAGCAGTTAGCCCTTTTTATATGACTGCTCTGCACAACAGGCCATAAATTCTGGCATTCTCTTCCATGCAAGCGTATCTCCAGAAACAAAATTTATGGATATCCCACAAAACATTCTGAATGACTGGCAAGGGTGTTATTTGATCTGATCACGGGGTCTCTGAAGGAATAAGGAGATCTGATCTGGTCCCCTCTAATCTGCAGTGGTCTCCTGTTGTATGGTACCATTAGAAATGTTAAGTTGCATCAGGGGTCCATCTGTATGCTTAAGAAGCTGGTCCTTGGATTTAAGAGGATCAGCAGAGGAATACAAAAGCAAGGTAACTGAGTGATAAGTTGAGATCTTAGTTGTTCCTTCATCTTCTTCCTGTTCTCATTCCCTGGGATAGATTTAAGATGATAATTTGTTTCTTATGTTCTGCTTACGGCACTGAAGAGAAAGTGTTAAGGCAGAACAATAGAACTGCAAGGTCCTAGACAGCCCTTTTGCTTGGCTTATGGAAAAGAACCTTCTTTGTCTTCTCTTGCTGTTCCTTTAACAGGTAAAGTGACGGTGCTGGAAAGCTTCAGCTCAGCGGTCCGTGTGGCTGTGGAGACATCAGAATCCCAGGTTGAGGTGGAGCTGGTCCCTGCTGTGGAGATTCCAACTTGCTGGCCCGAGAAAGCCCGTTGGCCTCGTTGCCTTAGGCGTTGGCCTTCCCAGGAAAAAGTGCAGTGCATCAAGGTGAACAGCATAAAACCCACTATTAACTCTGTGCTGGAATTTACCTCACAGGTGTCTGACAGTGGTTTCCCAGTTGAAGGACTGCATGGTGATGGCCAGCAACAGCATGATTGGAAGGTGCACTCTAGAGAGAAGTGACATGACAAAGTATTCTGTCAGATTTTACTGTTTGGGGTGGGTTTTTTTCCCCCTTGTTGTGGTTCAACTCCAGCCAGCAATTAAGTACCACACAGTGTCTCACTCATTCTCCCCACCCAGTGGGATGGGGGAGGGAATCAGGAGGCGGGGGGGAAGAAAAAAGTAAAACTTGTGGATTGAGATAAAGACAGTTCAATAAGACAGAAAATAATAATAATAGTGGAGTATACAAAACAAAGTCATGCACCATACAATTGCTTACCCCACCCACTGACTAATGCCCAGCCCATTCCCAAGCCATGGTGCCCCCTGGCCACCTTTGCCCAGTTTATATACCAGGCATGACATCATATGATATCAAATATACCTCTTTGGGTCATTTGGGTCAGCTATCCTTGTCACATCCCCTCCCAGCTTCTTGTGCACCCCCAGCCTTTGCAGGCAGGACAACGTGAGAAGCTGTAAAGTCCTTGACTTAGCATAAACATTGCTTAGCAACAACTAAAACATCAGTGTACTATCAACACTAGTCTCATCCTAAATCCAAAAGACAGCTCTGTACCAGCTGCTAGGAAGAAAATTAACTTTATTCCAGCTGAAACCAGGACACCCCCTTACAGTGGTGAATTGTATGGAAGAAAAAATGAGTTAACTGTTTATTGCACGAGTCCCTCACGCACAGCTCTGCCTGCCTGTGTAGCTCAGTGCTGATGTGCATCATTCTTGCTGTTCTGCTCTGCCTCATGTAAGCCTTCTGAAAATGGGCCCCTATCTTACAGGCTTCCCTCCAGCCCAATCCCTTCTTTCCCTACGAAGCTCAGGGCTAGATTCTGGTGCTCCAGCTCAGCTCCAGTTGCCATGTTCCTGAAGGTCCCGTTCCACCTTCCAGTCCTGCTCCCCTGCCATGCATGACCTGCTACTCCACGGCAAAGTGCCTGCAGAGCTGTACCTCTGCTTTAGTAGCACTGCTGGTACTGCACCTGGTGGTTTTAAAGCTGGGTATCCTGGGAGCAACTGATATCAGCCAACAAGGAAACAAACCAAATTGTATGTTTGTTCGATTAAGAAGTAGGATGGGAGCATGACTTATGTTTTCTGCCTCTGCTAGCCTTGTTTAGAAGACACTTTGAGAGACGTCATGTGTCTTTTGTGGCGTGTCTCTGCATTGCTCACAGAAATTTGCCTCTGATCTAGTGTCACACTTCCCCTTTTATTCCCAGTCTCTTGGTTTTGACCTTTTGGCCCGCTCCAATTATCACTGGCAGCTGTGCTTCTCCCGTGCTGAGCGTATACTCATGGAAGGACTTGATGAAGATGGTGGTTGTCGCATGAAGTGCTTCAGGGTCATGAGGCAGATGAAGGAAGATGTCTGGTGTGCTGGAAATAAGCCTGTCATCACAGCTTATCACCTTCAGGTAGGCATCACCATGATATCAAGATACGGTCTCAGTATCCGTTGCAGTGTAATCTCAAAATATCATGGCATAAATCACTGTAGCATCTACGTAACTTCTGAGGTAACAGTCAAACCTGCAGTACCATTTCATTGCTTAACAGTGGCAAGAAGATCAGTAAACATATGTTCAAAACTTCAACAAGAAACTAAAGCCTTTAGGAACATCATGATTGCAGCAACATGAATGTTAGAGTTGGGGCCCCTGCTCTGTTTTGACTTCATGTAGTCATTGTAATGTCATCTTTAATTGCACAATTACCTCCTGCTTCTTGACTCTCTCAGCCACCCATATCCACCTATATCTGTCTGGAGGAAATTGTGCATTTGTCTTCATGGGTGTGCATCAAACAAAATTCTCTTAGTTGAACATTATTTCATGAATGAGGTAAAAACTACAGTTCTGGTCTTGTTTCACCTGGAGTGGGAAGAAAGAGGTAACGGGGCGATAGGATCCTCCCTGTGCACATTTCAGGGTTCAAGATGGCTTCAAACAACATTTGTGAAGAAGAGACAGAGGACTCTGCTATGGCTGTGTCCCCACATCTGACAGGTGCAGTCACTGGTGGACCATGGGCAGAACCATTTATCAGACAGTAGAGCAATCCTGTTTTCTGGGCCTCCATCCTTCTGGAGGCTTCTACAGCAGTTACTGATCTTTTGGTGTTCAAAACCAGATGCATTGCCAAGATTTCTCCTAAAGAAAAGGCTGTGACCATCAATTGTATTATAGTCATAGGACTAATCTAAGTGAAGATAGAGTCAAAAAAGAGTTGAAAGGACTGATTATACCTTAGTAGAATGCAAAACTTGTCAGTGAGAAAATGCCATGGATAGGAGAAAGTGGAAAACCATTTAACAGTGATCCTCTGGCTCAAGGAGAAGAGGTGCAGGAAGTGCCATTGCAGGGATCAAGATAAAAAGCTCTTTAGAAGCACTTCAGTTCTTTATTCTAACTGTACTTCAGGCTTTTACTGCAAGAGAGGGCTGATTTACCAAACAGAAGGAATGCTTCAACATTACTTACATTAAAAAAAAAAATAAAGGAAGAAAGACACAGTCAACTGAGAAAGCAGCAGCCAAGCAGAGGCTTAGTGTTAGGCTTTTTTCCCATTATTAGGTTTCCACTGTCTGAGCTATCTAACAATTATGATTAAACAAGACTCCACATGAAAAAGGCCCTCTGTGACAGAGGAAATCCTCCTCCCAGAAGTTATGAAAGCCTTAAAGGACAGAGTAAGTGTGCTCACTGTGCTTACTTCCAGAGGAATGAAGTTCAAGATTAGGAAGTCTGAAAAAAACTAGGTACCTTTTGAAAGCCAACTCTATGCCTCTGGCATACAGCTGGCAGTTCAGGATGGTTCAGTAAGTGCTGGACATAGATAACCTCTTTGGCACCAGACTGGAAGAGCAACCAGAAACTTCATTGCAACTTCATTGCCTCCAGAAACTTCATTGCAACTGCTGTCCACAGCTCTTGCTGAGGTAGGTTTAGTGTCTGCTAAGGTTTAGAAGCTGGGCCTGCCACAAGATAAATGATATAAATCTCTATTAATCTCTATAAATCTCTATTAATCCCTCTCCCTTCCCAAAGGAGAAAAGAAAGGGAGTAAGGGAGAGGGACTTAAGGATTGGAAAAGAAAACTAGAACAGCTTTGATGAAATTACTAATAATAAATATACAAAACAAATATTGAACCCAACCCCCCTGATGGCAGTTAAGTCACCATCAAAAATGATGCTGTGGAGCAGGCACTGAGGAAGTCCCCTACTGCACTCATACTGAGCTGAAAAGTAAATCACTGAACAGAATTAGTTCTGTTCTAACTCAGACCAGGACAGTGTGACAAAAGGTAACTGCTCTGCAAGTCTCTAAGGAGTAGCTCTTGCAGAGTTACAGCTTGTATTCTTCACTATGCCTTTTGTTCCCTGGCAACACTAAAAATAAGTCTTTGTGGTTATTGCAGCTGTGAGCAAAAATTGTTCACATTTGAAAAGCCTTTTGAGAAGAAATCTGTCAGTAGTACAACTATTTGCAGGGCCTACTGGAGGAAAAAACAAACCAGGCAATCCAGAAGAGTGTGGCTTATTTTGATGAAATTCTACCTCTGAAGAAATAAAGGAGTTGAAGGCTGTAGTTAGGCCACGTCTCACAGCATCTCTGGGTCTCTTTTTGGGTCGCTGAATCTGCAAAATGAAATTGGGCTTCAGAGGACAGTAAGGAGCTTAGCAGAATTATTGAACCCAAGGTGGATGACTTTGTACTTTAAAAATTGATTTCAGGTTGACCAAGGCAGTCAGTATGGCTTTTTTGATACAGGAAGTGTAAGGATCTTGAGAAAATTCTACTCAAGCATAGGAAAGTCTGAAAAAAGCAGCATAAATAATCACTGAATCACAGAATGGTAAGGGTTGGAAGGGACTTCTGGGGATCATCTAGTCCAATACTGCTGCAAAAGTAGGATCACCTAGGTCAGGTTGCACAGGATCACCTCCAGGCGGGTTTTGAAAGTCTCCAGAATCACCACAGCCTCTCTGGACAGCTTGTTCCAGGCTCCATCACCTTTACAGTAAAGAAGTTTTTTCCTTATGTTGAGGTGGAACTTTCTGCATTCCAATTTGTACCTGTTGTCCCTTGTCCTATCACTAGGCTCTACTGAAAGGAGTCTGGGCCCATCCTCATGACATCTGCCCTTTAGATATTATAAGCATTGATAAGATCCCTTCTTAGTGTTCTCCAGGATAAATAGCTCCAGATCTCTCAGCCTTTCCTTGTAAGAGAGATGCTCCAGTCCCCTCATCATCTTTGTAGCTCTCTGCTGGACTCTCTCCAGTATTTCCCTGTCTCTCTTGCACTGGGGAGCCCAGAAGTGGATGCAGTACTCCAGATGTGGTCTCACTAGGGCAGAGCAGAGAGATCCTCTTTCAACCTCCAGGTCACACTCTTCTTAATGCACCCCAGGATACCATTAGCCTTCTTGGCCCTAAGAGAATGCTGCTGGCTTCTGGTTAACTTGTCCACAAGGACTCCCAGGTCCTTCTCTGTAGACCTGCCTTCCAGAAGGTCAACCCCTAACCTATACTGATTCATGGAGTTATTCCTCCCCAGGGGCAAGAATCTATACCTGCCCCTGTTGAACTTCATTAGGTTCCCCTTTGCCCAGCTCTCCAGTCTGTCCAGATCTTGCTGGATGGCAGCACAGCCTTCTGGCGTGTCAGCCACTCCTCCCAGTTTAGTATCATCAGCAAACTTGCTGAGGGTACACTCTATCCCTTCATCCAGGTCATTGATGAAGATGTTGAACAAGAGTGGACCCAGCACTGATCCCTGGGGACCTCTGCTAGATACAAGCCTTCAACTAGACTCTGTGCTGCTGATCACAACCCTCTGAGCTCTGTCATTCAGCCAGCTCTCAATCTACCTCACTGTCCACTCTCTATTCTATACTAGAGTGCTATAATACAAAATAATACTCTAAGATAAATAATCATATGCATTTTGTTATTTTAACTAGGGATTTCTCAAATATAATATTACATAAAATAAAACTGGGGAAATAGAATCCAGCATGTGCTGTAAATATCCCTTGCCAGAAAACACAGGCTACACTTGACCAGAAAGCATACCTTGCACCTGCAATAGTTGCTTGGAATCTCAGCCTGTTTGAGATGCAGATCTGTGTGCATCTTCAGCACAGATACTGCTGAAGCTAACAAATAATTCTGTTAATCTGATTATTCTCTCTCTCCTTGCACCTTCTACTGTTGTATAGTAGGCCATGTTCTACAGTCTGAAATGCCTGACCTTTCTAGAGGCACCTGCTGGAAGATGGCAAATAGGCTAAGATTATTTTAGCAAGACCTTTTTCCTTGGGCTGCTGCTGCAGTTAATGGAGTGAGGCTCCTCAGGGGAGAGATCCTAACCAGGCATGTCAGAGTTGCTCTGCCTGATCCCCAGAGGAGGCTTTAGTTGTGATCCCTCCGTCGCAGAAATGTTAACACGGGGAGATAGCAGTGCGAGTGTCTCTGATTTCCAAGGCTGTCAGCCATTTACCAGCACTAAAACTGCCTTGGTAAGCTGTGTGAGCCCTCAACAGAACCTCTAACACCTCTTCTCTCCCATCTGCTTCTTGCAGACAGTGCTATTCTGGACGTGTGAAAAATACCCACGCACCAAGGATTGGCGCTGCTTCCCTGAAGCCTTTCTGAGGCTGGTACAGAAGCTGCACAAGTGTGTAAGCCAGCACTTCCTCAAGCATTACTTTGTCAAGAACACCAATCTGCTGAAATATGCCAACACCAGTGACCTGGACCTGGTGGCCAGCAAGCTCGCAGTCTTCCTGGAGAACCCTGTCTTCTGCCTGGACTAAGGCGGGAGGAAAAGGTCTCCTCACTCCAACCTCGAGCTGATCCCCTGCCTCCTCTCCCCACCTGTGGTGGTTGTTCTTGTCCTTCCAGTAGATGCTGCAGCTGGCTTTGTGAGACAGTTGGCACATGCAGTGTGAAAGAGAAGCGTCAAGCTGGCAGCAGTGGGCGGTGAAAACTGATGGGAGGTATCACTTGATGCCCAGCTGATCTAATTTACTTTCAACAGTGACAGCCTGCCTGGAAGCTACAGCCAGTGAAACCCAACTTTCTGTGTCAGTCAGAGCAGGCAACTGCCTTGTTCTCTGTCTCTAGTCTTGCGGCACCTAAGCAGAAAGATGGTGCAAAGAAGTCTCGCTCTGTTGCCTACCAGCTGTGTAACCTAGCACATGTATTGTTGCTGCCTCCCCCTTTCTCACAAGGACAGCAGGTTTAATTTGCTGCTTACCTCACAGGCCAGCTCTGCAGAAGAGCAGAGGAACGTTCCTGAAGTGTACCAAAGATGGAAGCTTTCTCAGAGGCACTTTGATGCCTCTGTCTCCAATTAAACGGGATCTTGCTCTAGCACAAAGATAACCATGCTGCTAGTGTTGAATAGCTCTAGGGAATCAAAAGGAGGGATGGTGGGTTTTGACACCTCCCCGTTTTTCTCTCCTCCACTTCCATTTGTCTTCCAGTTGCCTCAAATATGTTTTCTTCGTGTTTGCCTTTGCCAGTTGTGTTAGTGCCATACAATCAGGGGGCTTTGCCAGAGCAGATTTCACTCCTGCCCCTGGCTCCATCCAGCAGGCTGGAGGAGAAGCAGGTCTTTCCCTAGTTGTTAGCACCCACGTATTTTTGGGTGGTGTACAGGAGAATATTTTTCAAAGGCTGTTAGCTCCCAGAACTCCCAGCGCTTTTAATATTATGAATGTTTAAAAAGAAAATCAGTTTTAGTGTTTCACAAGAACAGAGTTCTAGAACAAGTATAAAAAAATGTCGGTTTTAACGTTATTAAATCACTGAAATTAAACCGAAGTGGCTTTTTTTTTTTTGTTTTCTTATACCTGCGCAGAGAAAGTATTTCCTTTGCTAAAGGAGGTGGCAAGAGACAGGATTGACAGCCCATACTCCAGGGAGCTGCTGCAGTGAATGGTCTGCAAGATGACCATCCGTGGCAGAGCATCTCCCCCTTGTGTCAGGTTGTGGTCTAACCGTGCAGCTTAACCACAGCCTCTGCTTTCTGGCTTGATTTTGTACGTGGAGGTATCCTCACAAGTCCATGGGGCCTGATGGGATTCCAGAGTACATCTGGCTGGCAACTGGTCACCAGCAGTGTTCCTCTGGGCTCAATTCTAGGGCCAGTTCTGTTCCATCTTTTTATCACTGATGTGGATACAGGAGTTGAATGCACCATTGGCCAGTTTGCTGATGATGCCAAACAGGGAGGTGCAACAGCACCTCACCTGAGGGACGAGATGCCTTGCAGAGGGATCTAGATGGATTGGAGCATTGGGCTGTGGTTAATGGGGTGAAATTTAACAATAACAAAAGCCAGACTCTGCACCTGGGATGGAGTAGCACCGGGCACAAGTATAAATGGAGTGGCTGGAGAGCTGCCCTGCAGGCAGGGACCAGGGGGTGCTGGTCCCCAGCAGCTCAGTGTGAGTCAGCCGAGAGGGCAAACCCATCCTGGGGTGCACCAAACCCAGCATCACCAGCCCCTCAAGAGAGGTGATTATCCCACTGTGCAGCCTCACCCTGAGTGCTGGTGCAGTTCT
>WTSP01017555.1:78440-92001 GCA_025331215.1 Actenoides lindsayi
TTACTAAAGAACAGCTCTGCAGCTTTGGAGCATGGTGCTCTTTAAAATAAGTGGAAAATGTAGAAACTGTGTCCTTGGAGTCTTTCTTCTAGCGTTAATTCTTTAGCAGAGAAGATATGGTTCAGGCAGGCTCCCAACTGTATGGTTGTTCTTGAACTGGTCTCCTGCATCAGATGCTACTCTGTGCCCACCTGACCCTACCCTGAAACTGGCAGCCTCTTTGCTCAGGACCTGGGAATAGCCTCCAAGTCACTTTTCCACGTGGGTAACTTCATTGCGTGGACCTGTTTTGAACAGGTAACTTCTCTTGCTAAACCTTTGTTCTCGAGGCTCGTTTCTAAACGAGGCACAAGTGGCAGTTTTGTGATGATACCCTCCTATTGAAGTGTGGCTTTCCTGTTTCTGGTAAGCAGAGCTGTTTCAATAAAGACCAAAGATGCCAATCTGCCAAGCACAACCAGGTAGGTGTGACGATGAAGTAACATCTCCTGTTCTGTCTTGGTTTTCTCTTGTGGTTGAAGGGCTAGCTTCTGAAGCTGGAGGAGGTTGAAAGCAGTTTGAAAGGACAGTGAAAAATGTTCAGGGCTCTTAATCCCAAATTTGATATTTTACTGCACTGGTGCGTAATCCATTTGGGATTTAATTGTGGCTATTGAAGAATTTCTCTCCCTTTTGTAGCCGGGAAGAAAAGCGTTTCAGTGGTGATACCACAGCTATAGTTACATATCAGAGCCCTCAGTTGCTGCAGTTCACAACGTGCTATGAAGCAAAATCAGGGACGTGCACCATGTCCTGTGGAGCTACAAGGCAGAAGGTGCAGCTG
The DNA here is from genome assembly GCA_025331215.1 of Actenoides lindsayi. Classification (NCBI taxonomy): domain Eukaryota; kingdom Metazoa; phylum Chordata; class Aves; order Coraciiformes; family Alcedinidae; genus Actenoides; species Actenoides lindsayi. Next base: position 79,264 of record WTSP01017555.1, read on the forward strand.
CTCTGCCAGGGCAGTGGCCTCTCACAGACAGGAATGAATCAGCAAAGCCAGTAAGTGAGCACAGAATGATGGACCCCTGCTTTGAGCCAATGCTGATCTTTTTTTTTTCTTTTTCTCCTCTTTTTTTGTTGCTACACAGGCAAATGCAGCAGTTAGCATATGCTGCCACAGGAAATACCATCATGACCATATAGAATTAAAGATTCACCCTGGAAGGTACGTTACTACTGACCACAAAGGCATAGGAACCATCCCCACCTTTTACTCCAGAGAAGCAAGACATTACACAGCTGGCCCACTAGCAAAGGCTGAGGGAAAGGCATTGAAGGAGGCACGAATTTATTCACTGAAGTAATTGGGTACAAGAAATAATTTCATCTCAGAGATAGGTTTGAGGTATACTACATATTATCTTATATCATCTAGTGCAGGTCTGGGTGGGTTTGTGTGGGGTTTTTTTGTGAGGCAGTTTTTTCTGGTAGTAGGAGAGTTGTGCAGGAGGTCTCTTATAAAAAAAAAAGCAAAGCCCAACACCTTCCAAGGTGTACTTGTTGCATTTTTTTTTATCACAGTAAAATTTCTGCAAATAACTTTTCACTTACACATCTAGCCTAATTGAAAATCACGCCTTTATCATAAGGTTTTCCTCAAAAAAGGTATCACATTGTGGTTTGGCTACAGAATAAGTTTGTTTCATATAATTTAATTTTCCTTTTAAAGAAGTGAGCATCTTGACAAATCCAGACGTTCCTGAAGTACATTAAAATTTAATCAAAAAGCTCCATTTTTGTTCAGAGCATCTGGAAGGAATGTGATGTTCATTCATTCTCCCTCTCTTTTTAATTGCTTTCATGAGTATTTACTGACTCCCAAAGGCACTATCAGGGAAAGGAGGAGAATTCTTGATTTTCATGATTTCTTTATGGTTGGCCATGACTTTTTGCTTTCTATCCTTATCTAGATTTATGCTTTTAAAATAAGAAGGGGTAAAGAGTGGCCAAAAGGGTACTGTCTTGCATGCACAGCACTCAGGAGCAACTGACTCTCCCAGAGCATTCACTCCCAGAAGCAAAAGAGGGAGAAATTAAAATGCATATTTGTGACCAGACCTGGGACGTGGTGCGTGTTTACAGAAACCCTCTCTTCAGGAGATGTGAAATAGGAACCCTGAGAGAATTTCAGCTGACTCACGGCTGAGCTCTTGGCCACCAGTGCCTTTGCACGAGGTGATGGCACCCAGGCTGAGCGCTAACCCAGGGTGGTTTTCGAGGTACTTGAAAGGTCACAGTTCAAGGTAGCTTGTCGCGAGCTGCTGGCTTGGCAGGAGAGGTGTGTGTGTGATCCTGGCACTGGTGCCATGTGGCTGGAGCCCTAACTGGGATGAGGGATGCTGAGATGGCTCATGGTGGGTGCTCAGGGCCTCCTTATAGCTATGGGGTCTAATTAGCCCTCACCACAGACACCATTGCTCCATAGATCAGAAACTTCAATCTGGAATGTCTTGCTCTCTTTAGCATATAAAACCTTAGGATACTCGTGATGTTTTATTCCCTTTACATTGCCTGCTTTTAAGTCACTAGAGGGCAATGTCTCTCTCAGGCACACAGACAGATCCAAGACCTCACTTGCTCTTAAAAATCAGCATCTCGTTGTTATCATTGAACTGAGACAAATGAACTTGATTAATTTAATGCTAAGTTCTATTGCCAAAAGGAGAGAAGAAAGAGACCATGGGACAGCTTTCTAATAAATAGCAAGATTCGGGTAAACAGTCTCCAAAGTCTGGGAACCACTCCAAGAGCCAGAATATGGATGTATTACTTTCTGCAGCAAAAGATGGGCTTGCAGTAATTGCCAGCAGGCTTGGTTTGGGGAGAGCAGTGACAAGCAAAGTGCAGGCAGGGTTCTGGAAAGGAGGGAACTTGAGGGAATAGCCACCACCCTGCTCCATCAGAGCACGTGTCCTGACCTCTCTCTATGGGGCTGGGCCACGGACCCACTGAGAAAACAACGTGACTGTAACTCCCATATGTGCCTACCTTCCAGGCAGCTCTGCCTCCCTCTTTTTCTCCTTCTATTCCCCCCCTCCCAGGAGAGATTTTTCTCTAAATGGGTTTTCTAATGCCACCCATTTGGCTTTGGTGGGAAGAGTAATTTCTGAGTGCATGTCACCTCTCCTTTATGTCACGGGACCCAGGTGTACACAGAGGCCATTACAGACCATATACCTCCCCCCCTCCTTTATGTTCCATATTAAGTTTGGAGTGGTGCCCAGCAATGAAGTTAAAGTACCTTGCAAACTGTGTTCCCAGTGGGAGCAGCTCAGCCCCTCTGTGTGAAACTGGGACACGGACAGTGGCAGATAACAGACTAATTCAGTCTCCACACTACATATTTTCTCCCTACCAATGTTTGGATTGTTGGGTTTGAGGAGTAACATCTATTTTATTTTTATTTCCACGCCCTTGCCAGGACTCTCATCCTAGGTCCTTGTAATGTCACATGAGATAGTGATACAGCACCAGTGCTCAAAACATGGTAAGAGATCTGCTCACCCTGTTGGGCCAGCCTTGGTCATCACCACAGGAGGTGTGTGGTGCCCTTGACCTCTTTGGGGTTTGACTTCTTTGGCTGAAGAAAAAGGTGTAGTCTCAAAGAAAATTAAACAGCTATAGGTAGCATATGTGGTTTAGCCTGTTCTGACCCAAGCTGTTGCAGCACAAAGAAATGGAGAATGCTTTTCTTAGGACACAGGTATTTGTTAGTTCTGCTCCACGCAACACCTTTGGTCTGACAAAAAGGACATGATCAGAGCCTGGCTTTGAAAGCATCTCCTGGATGGGTGATAAGGAATGCACAGCTGCTACCAGAGACCAGGCCTGCGGAGAGTGCAGAATCTATTTCGCACAGGAAAGATTCTCTAATTTAGCCTTACCATCCTCACAAATAGAAATTACAAGGAAATGCATCAAGGAAAGAATTAATCAGATTGAAAGGCTTTGTAGTAATTAGGAAAAAAGAAGGGCATCTTCTCAGGCTCCCCTGAGTGGTGGTAATTACCAGCTGCACAACTGTGGCTCATGCAACTTAAAAGTTCTATGGATTAAAAAGCTAAATATCTTCTTTTTTTGTTTCTTAGAGAAACCACCCTTGCAATCAGGCAGCTACACAGGCCAACAACTCAAAGAAATACTAATCGAGCCTCTTGTAGACAAGCAGGGCATCATTTTACGTGTGGAGTGGTCCAGAGCCTGATCCTAAGTCATGGCCCAGGTGCATCTGGCCCATTGCGTTTTTGCTGTTGCCTTGAGGAGATGGGTACCATTTGTTATCCAGCAACCCAAGCAGCCAAACCCCTTCTGCTGCAACTGCAGGCAGCCTTAGACCCATCTGCTTCTGCACCACATCCCAGCAGCAAAGGCCGGGTCATAGCCACTTCTGGTGCCAGTATTGTCACTGGCACAGTTGGAGGACCTGAGGGGCAAGGTTGTATGTGCTGTGACTCAAGGGGACTAGGTAATGCTTTCCAGGGAAGGAGTTTTATTAATTCAAGAGAGTTTATAAAAGTCCAAGTCCAAGCTAGTAATGAACCAAAAAGAAAAATACAGCTCAGGGAAATTAAACAAATCCCTCACCAAAAAAATAATATAAATAAATAAGGAAATGAACATCAGGTGCTGAATTCCTATGATCCTCCTTTAAAAGAGTAATGACACAGGGCTGGGTGGGATATCATCAGTCACCAAATCCATCCACTGCTCCTTCTGGTCCTTTCACCTGAATGAACAGAGAGCTGTTTCAAAGGGAGTTAAGATAGTCTGCCCCTGGCTCCTCAGACAGGCAGGCTGCTTTGAACCCACATAGATCATTAGGAGATTTCTTTGAACTTTCAGCCTAAATGTGTTCACAGGCAGTGTTGTCTGTTTTTTCACTAATACAGTCTCCAGTTGCTGTTCTCCCTCCATAGGGTTTGCTGTCCATGCAACCATCACAAGGGTAATCATAAGCTCCCTTGGCTTTAGTTGAACGTGACTAGATATGCCGAACTCTTTGGTCTCTTTTTCTCTGATAAAACCTCTGTTCCAGTCCTGCTTTGCATCTTTTCCAAGTGTAATTCATCTCAGCATGGACAACCAGAGTGGTTTGCCATGTTCCAGATGGGATCTCATCAGTGCCTCCTGTAATGGTACATCACATAGATAGCGCTAATCCATGCAGCACACCCTCTGTGCTGAAGAGGAAAAAAACACCCAAGGGTCAAGTTCTCTTAAAAAATAACTGCAGCTTCAAAGGAGGAATGACTAACGTCAATGATTTCCTTTGCCAAACCAGGTTAGGCTGGTTGAGAGGCTTGCCATGGTCCGGTTGTCTTGGAAGTGAACCGACTTCCTAAGGCTGCGAGCCAACAGATCCTGTATCTCAGTGAGACCCAAGCTCACGTCAGAATCAGGGAGTTTATTTCAGCCTGTTCCTCTCTGCCCTCCCCAGTCGACAGCTGGCTCTGGGCTGTGTTTCTCCCTCCCTTCTTCCCCTGAAGTCAGTGGTAGGTGCTATCCCTCCTTGTAACACAAATCCAGCTTTTTACCACTAAGCTGAAGAGTTTGGCTGCTTTCTAGCTGTGTCATTAAAATACCATAGACTGGAGAAGCAACAGATCAGTGACCAGAGTTAATAGCAGCAAAAAGGATTAAATGAACAATAGCTCTTGAGTGTAATTTATGAATGCCATTAGCTGCTGGGAGGGAATTATGTTATGGCTGCAGTTCTGAGGGGGAAGGGTGGGTCTTATCTAGGCAGGAAAAAAAAAAAAAAAAAAGTGTCTGATTTCATCTGGATTAACAACCAACGATATTGATTTGCCATGTGATATGTCTCAGGCGGTTATGCTTAGATCAGATGTAATAACATCGAACAAAGCCAAACCACATTCTCTCCGTCTCGCCTTCGGACCCCCACGGCCAGCAAACATTGTGCTTGTCGCACAGGGCTGCCGGTCACACAGCACCCTCCACTCTGCCTGGTAAAGTGTAGTTCTCCACCAAACCTCTTGCAGAAAGGCAGGGTTTCTCCTCTTCTCCAAGCGGCGGGACCTAAGTTACACCAGCATTTCCTTGCAGGCTGCACAGCGAGTCCCGGGGATGGGGCTGAGCAAGCAAAGCTTTTGTTTGCAGTATCTCCTCCGCCTTTCATTTGATAGCCAACGTGATAGCTCATTAAACTGCTTAGCCTGGCAGCTGGGGCCATTTGTTAGAGTGTGATACGAAGGATCGTAATCAGATTAAACCTCGGGATCGTATTGCGGAGGGAGAGATTAGAGCGGAGAATAAAGAGAAATATTCATTTTGTGTGACAGGGCAGAGTTGCCTCTACTTCGGGCGGCGAGGAGGGTAGGAAGTGGTTGTGGAGGCTCAAGCTGTGGAGGGTTTGTTTTGCTGGCTCCTTGCTCACCCACTTTGAAATACGGGGTAGCTCTGCAGCCACCAGTCCCTTCCCGTAGGGTGAGGTCGGGCTGCTTGGCCGCCCCAATGTGGACTTGAACCGAGGGCTCAGATGGGGAAGGAAAACCCAGGGGGTGTAAATGATGCCAGAAGCCAAAGCTGCGTGTGCACTGAAGCGCAGTACTTCTGGGAAAGGGATGCCCTTGGCACTAGTCACTTAATTCTCATTATCTCCGTGCTGGAGGCCCAGGTCCATGAACTGAACTGCTGTTGCCCAGCTCCTCCCCGCTCCAGTGCATTTAGCACAGTGTCCGAGGAGTCCTTCAGCAGTCTGGGGACAGGAGACACCCTCCAAAAATCACCAGGAGCCCCACAGTGTGAATAAACCAGCTAGGAGGTCTTCTGCGAGCATCTCTGAGCGGATTTGACTAGTGTTAAAAGCAGCAATAAGAGAAAAGCTGGCGGGTTGGGAAAGGAGCACGCAGATGAATTTCTGGCATCTCTACCACCAAAGAGAAATGTGATCATGGGTCGAAGTAGCCTTCATCTCTGTCCTGAGCCCATTTAACAGGCAGATCTCCTGGAGAGATCCCAGCTACCATCGAGTTCAGAAACAAACTCAGACCTCTGCAGCACTCTCCATGGGCATTGCCATGGGCAGAAGGTATCCCAAACCCCACTAAAAGGATTTTTTAAAATATTGGCTGCCATAGTGCAGCTCAGAAATCTCTGTCCTGTTTATTCTCCCATAGGCAGGGGACAGTTAAAGCCAACTGTGGTGCAAAATCTGTAGAGAGAACTGCTTTGGCTCAAGGGAGCTCCAGGTTCAGAGGAGGTGCGTGCACTCGCCTAATCACACGCACATCCCATTATCACCAATGGGAACAGTGGGAACGTATAAATATACCCACTTTCAGAAACGGGGGCTAGGCTGAGTCCTGTTCCAAACGAAATCAACAGTGGTCAAAAAAAATTGAGGTAAAAATGGGTATATCAATTTTTTTAGAGCTGTACCTAAGACAACTGTCAGCTCTGTTCTCACACTCCCTCCGTTACTTGTCCTGGACATATACTTAATGAATAATACATTCTCTCATCAGCTTGATCTTTTGTTCAGATATTGTACCCTCTTTCTTCTCCTTTGTCTGCTCTCCATTCCCTAGAGACTAAGTACTGTAGGGCAGGAGCCTGGCATAGAAAGATCTTCAGTTTCATTGTGCTTCCTGAAACTTAACACAACGCAAACTCCGAGTGAGACGCAAACCCCAGAGTAAGGAAGGAGCTCCTGATCTAAATGGCTGGCAAGCTGGCCGCCCTTCCAGATGCCCAAGACAACTTCTGGGGTGCCGAGGAGGCCCTTGAGGGGGAGCAGATGGATGAGAAACTCATACCCTGCTCCTCCTGAGTGCTACAGCCACGCGGATCGCTAATGACATCCCCTGGTTTGGGATGATGAAGTGCCAGCACGCAGGGGATGGCAGTGCCAGATGCTCAGTATTTGGCTTCAGGGAACTCGCATCCAACATTAACAACCAAAAAAAAAAAAATGGTAACAGACTGTCTTCCCCTCCTGGTGACTGACAGAAACAGAAAGGGCACTCGCACAACGGGAGAGCATAAATCTAGCCGTGACACTCTTTAACCTTGCAGCAGGGTGGGGAAATGCTCGCTGCTCTTCTCCGGGCCAGACAGAGCCCTGGGCTGCCCCCGGGACCTCTGCACAGCATGTTGATTTTGAGTAAGCTCGTCGCCCCACGAGGAGCAGGGAAAGCTGCTCTAGAGGCAGAGCCCTTCAGCAGCACTTGGAGGCTTTTCTTCTCAGCCCGCAGCAGTGGTTGGAGCAGACCAGGGGTAAAAAAAAATCCCTTGGGTGTAGCGGCGGTCTGAGGCAGTGCTGCATGGGGTGAAAGCAGCTATGTACCCTCAGGAACTGCTCCCTCTGTGGCATCACATGGCCCCAAAAGCACCCCTGATAATGAAGGAGGCTGCTCTCTGCAAAGGCGTCTCAGGTCTTAGTGAAGGCTTTAATAAGTGATGATGATCATATACGGTATGCATATGATATACATTATATAATGTATGTACCAATCTAGCCAGACCTGGGCTGTATTTTCCTCTACCACTCTCTACAGGTACATGGACAATGTGTTCGGGACAGAGCCCGAGCTTGCTCTGCTTGTGCATCCAGCTTGAACTGAAGGCAGCTGGCCCTACAAGCACAGTACAAAGTGCACTGCTGAGAGGAGGAGACTGACCCCATCAAATCTTGTCCTCCCGTTGCCCTGGTGACCTTGTCATTTAACGTGGCCTGCGCCCAGGTGCTGTCCTTGTATTAAAGGCTCCTAAAGGCAGTGATCCTGCTGAAGCCCCCATGCAGAGAGGCCCTGGTCTTTAATATACCTCTTGGAGCTGCTGCAACACAAGAACTTCTCTGAAAATGGCTCTAGTTAGGTTCTAGAAGGCACTAAGAGAGGGGAACCTGAGGCACAGCAGTGGGACATCAGAGGTGACAAAATCAAACCCCATGGCACACACGGACTTGGAGCCTATGAAAATGGGATAGCAACACCTAAAATCATGGATATCAACCTTCCAGCAAATTGAAGTACTTCAAGAGCTGTTAGAAGACTCCAGAACAAGAGAAAAGACCTGAGATGATCCCTGCCCTGCCTGCTGCATGTGCAACAGCCATGTGCTGAGCTGGACTGATGAAGGTTGGGATGTGACGGGGGTCGGGATGTGACGGGGGTCAGTATGTGAGGGCAGTTGGAATGTGGAAGTGGCAGCAACCTCATCAGGCAGCCTGGGCAAAGCTGATAATGGGATCGCAGCATGAAGAGGCTGTAGGAACTGGTTGCTTTCATTTGCTATGATTTAACGAGAGCAGAGGGTTTTTTCCAGACAAAGTGGGACCATCTTGTCTGTTACAGTATTTAACTTTCCCCTTTGACTTAGGAAACCACAGCAAAGGCCACTCTTGGTGTTCTCAAATTGAAACTCTTTGAACCTTCAGCCTCCAGTCAAAACAAGAAGGCAGAAAACAATACTTCAACCAATAGTCACTGTTTACATCCAAAATATATGTAATTTACGAAAAACAATGCTAGCATCCAAACCCAGCATCTGCTCACTGTGTGCTGAGTAACACACCATTAGTGAACAGGAAGGCACTAGGGTCTGGGGGTGTTTTCCTGAACAGAAAACAAATAGACATTTTGGCAATACGCAGTAGTTAAAATACAGCCTAGGACAGCCTGGGAGAGCCCTAATACACCTTTCTGGTTTACCCTGTGTCCAGGGTACTGCAGGCTCAGCTGTTTGAGAGGTTGGTCAGGTACCCACAAACCTGCTGTGCTAAGCCTACGCTGAAATTTCACACAAAATTCAGTTATGAGCAGGGACATCCCTTTCTCAGTTTGCAGAGAGACTGATCTGGGCTGTGACTAGTAATAAAGAAAAACTATAACGTGTGCCAAATTCTAGGGTGTAATAGACAGAAGCACTAATGTCAGCCCAGCAAGTCTTGTAATAGTAACAGCAGAGCTATGTGGGAAGAAGTACAATGGTTCTTACCTACATACACAGGACAACAGCTCAGTCTAAACATCACTCTACAAGAGGCTGGAATTCAAAATTCACTTCTATTGATTTTAATTTCAGTGGGCTGCTCTTAGGAGCTGGAAAAGCCCTAAAACAAAACCCAGGTCAAATGACATGCAGATGCTGGAGTCTCGTTTGAAACACTTGGGATGTAAAACACGTGATAGCATTTTGAAAGAAGATGACCATTAAAATCACCTGGACTCCTTCTTTTTCTTCCATTTCCCACCAGTTTGTGAACACAACATCCCTAAAAGCATCCTCAGACCCTTTCATCTCCCTGACCTGATCAAAATGTGAACATACTGCGAGCACCAGCCTCTTCCAAGAGCCTGCAGAAAGGTGGGTAAGACTCAAGCTGGATTTAGTAGGACTTTTAAGGTGGGGGAGCTGTAGTTTCTCTTTCCAAGCATGGCCATTTGGCACAGGTCATATTGTGCATGATTTTAGGAGGGGGAGGGAGGCACGACTGTGGTGTTGCATATTCTAGGCTTCTACTTGTAACAGCTTACTGGTCAGTGGCTTGTCCAAGGTGATGTAGCAGAGGATGGGAGGCAGACCTGGACCCAGCTCTGCTAGCCCTCATGCCTGACTCCTTAGCATGTGCTGAGCCAAGGAACTCATCTGTGGCTGTACAGCTGCTCCTGCATGCAGAAAAGCTGCTGCTGCTGTTAGTGGTGCTGTTGGTTTTCTCTCTGTTGTTGTTTGGTATCATTAATGGTGTGGTTTCCTTTCCGTTCCCTTCATTTGTTTGTTTAAATCCTTCTTCGTGATTATAGAACCATCTCTTGTCAAACTGCTCTGTCTGCAACATCTCTTGTGCCTTGGATGTAAATAGCTTTTGATTAGTTTATTTCAATAGTTTCTGGCTGTAACTGCAAGATTGTTGTGGGGGGAGCATGATGTATACTGCTGCCCTGGCCTCTGGTTAAAAGTGATCCTGCAACAGAGCAGGAGTGTCCGGAAAGATGCTGTTTCTCAGACTAACCACAAATAGCAGTATTTGCAGTAATTCTGTCAGCCTTGCAAGGAAGCTTTATGAGTATCTGGACTGCTGTTGCTATCTGCCCAGAAACAGAGTGGCAGGGTGCGTGTGGATGCTATAGCACTTACCCATGGCAGGGAGACAGTGCTCCTCTGCCCTCTTTATACTGCCTGATCTGGCCAGCTGAGGTGAGAGCTCTGCTGTGGGCTGCCTCTCAGTTCCACCAAAACACAAGGGGACCTAACACTATATTTGGGGGCAGTTTCTGCACTGCAGCTGCATCTCTAGGTGAAGGGGAACCTCCCTGTATTTATTTCTCCCTTATCAAGGGCAGGGCATCACTCCAGCCCCGTTGCAAGCAGATGAATGCTCTGGTGTCCTTCAGGGTGACAGTGGGTGTACAGCTCCCCCAGTTCCAGCTCTGCTCATGGCCTTCCAGGAAAAGCCCTGCCTGCTCTCCTTCTCCGCTGCTAAGTTTGTAGGGTCTGCTGCACGCAAGCTGAGGTGGGGGCAGGTAGGTGATCCCTCTGATGCCACACAGTCTGTGTGTGTGCCCACTCATGCCCTCCAGAGTGCCACAGTGCAATCCCCACACTTCCTCCCCTGGAAGAGCTGTGAGCACTGCAGAGAAGGGGATGAGGGGGGCTCCAGGTTACTTCAGTTACGTTATCCCTTGTGCCACACGTCTTTCTGGCACCTGGAGAAGAAGGTGCTGCCAAAAGTCCTGCTCCATTTACTTATTTTGTGTGAACCCTTACCTGCTGAAAGCAGACCCTGGCTCTCCGAGCCATGCACCCGTGATCCTTCTGCAAGCTCTGCCTTTGGCTGCAGAGCCATGCTGGGTTGATGAAGGGAGGCAGGGGTAGAGGGAAAGCAAGGTAATCAGAGAAGCTTTCTGGCTTTAAAGTGACTTTAGCATTGAAAAGGTGGTTGACATGCCTGAGGGATGGAATGTCATCCACAGAGGGACCTGGACAAGCTTGAGAAGTAGGCCCATGTGAACCTCATGAGGTTCAACAAGGCCAAGCAGAAGGTCCTGCACCTGGGCCAGGGCAAGTCCCAGTATCAATACAAGATGGGGGATGAAGTGATTGACAGCAGCCCTGTGGAGAAGGACTTGGGGGTGCTGGTGGATGAAAAGCTGGGCATGAGTCAGCAATGTGTGACTGCAGCCCAGAGGGCCAACTGTATCCTGGGCTGCAGCAAAAGTAGTGTGGCCAACAGGTCAAGGGAGGTGAGTCTGCCCCTTTAATACCCCACCTGGGGCCCAGCTCTGAAGTCTTCATCACAGGCAGGACATGGACCTGTTGGAGTGGGTCCAAAGGAGGGACACAAAACTAATCAGAGGGCTGGAGACCCTCTCCTATGGAGAAAGGCTGAGAGAGTTGGGGTTGTTCAGCCTGGAGAAGAGAAGGCTCCAGGGAGACTTTGTTGCAGCCTTTCAATACTGGAAGGGGGTCTATAAGAAAAGGTGGGGACAATCTTTTTAGCAGAGCCTGTTGTGGCAGGACAAGGGTAATGGTTTTAAATTGAAAAAGAGTAGATTTAGACTAGATATAAGGAGGACTCTTTTTACCATAGGGATGGTGAAACACTGGCACAGGTCGCCCAGAGAGGTGGTAGATGACCCCATCCCTGGGAACATTCAGGGTCAGGTTAGAAGGGGCTCTGGGCAATTTGGTCTAGTTGCAGATGTCCCTGCTCACTGCAGGGGGTTGAACTAGATGACCTTTAAAGGTCCCTTCCAACCCAAACCATTCTGTGAAAAGGTTTTTTTTCTGTCAGAAAGGCACCGGGGAGGGTGCTGGCTGCATGCAGGTGCTGGAAAATCTCACAGCCTGTGAGGATGCTCCAAGGGATGCAGAGGGACCCCTCTTCCAGCCCCCGGAGCACTCTGCACGGGGTACCCCGGTCTGCAGGAGAGCAGCAGCTGCTGGGGTGCACTGCAGCCCCACCATCACCCCCTTCACACTAGGGCTGCCTCCGGGCATCGTCCCTTCCCTGGCATTGTCCCTCCCCTGGCTCCTGCACCTGGGAGCCATCAGGATAGCCAAGGGCTACTTGAAAATAGTATGCACGAGTAAACCTCCTCCTTTCCCTTCAAAATCTGATACGAGGAATGTGGTCCTCTGGAGAGCATATTGTTAGGAGCAAGCTCCACTTGGGGGGAGTGGCAGAAGGGCCTGGGTCAGGTGGAACTGATGCTGTGTCCCAACTACCTGTGCTTTAAGCAGGGGACTCCTGGGTTCATGCTAATCCAGCCCCGCAGCCATCCCTGCTATCCCAGTGGTGTAATTGCCCAAAGTAAAACGTGCCCTTCTGGGGCAGAAGCCCCAGCTCCGTGTGTCTGTGCCCCTGGCCTGAATTTGCCCTCCCAGTCAGGTAATGCAGACTGTTGCTTCAGACTCGGGCAGCTCCACAAAAACCTCCTGAAAAGCTTCTCATGCATTTTAATTTCACCCAAAGGTGCATGGTGGTTTGTTCCTTTTTTCCCCACCTGCTCCGATCCAAGCCTAAATTTTCCTCTGCAGTAGCTGTTGCCAGTGTGAGGCTCTCCTTGGGCAGCAAATGCACCCGTTGCCCCATCCCTGCCTCACTGCCCTGTGCCCTTCCTTGGCCCCAGCCTGGGCCAAGAACATCGTGTACCTGATGGTGGGTGGTGCATGTCACCGAGTGCCTCCACTGCACTGCTATGTTCCTCAAGCCAACAGCAAA
>WTSP01017556.1:4466-21756 GCA_025331215.1 Actenoides lindsayi
GCAGCTGAGGCGGCCCGGGCGGAGCAGCAGCCCCGGCGGCCACCCCACTGCCACCCAGCGCCGCCCTGGGGAGCGCGAGCGGCACGGAGCGCGGCGCGTCAGCCAGCGCGTGGCGCGGCCGTTGGGGCGGCGGCCGCTGTGGCGAGGCCGGGGCGCTGAGGCGCCGCCGCTGCGGGGAGGGCGCTGGAACCTCCTGGCGGGCCCGCGGCTGGGGGCACGGGCTCGGCCGAACGGGGGGTGCTCGCCTCGGGACTAAAAGCCCCGCTCCTTCCGAGAGAGCCCCGGCGGTGTCTGATGGACACACCCAGGCAGAGCTGGTACCAGAAGAGGCCTCAATCCAGGCAGCAGCTGTAGGCGCTACAGCAAGACTTCTGCAAGGCTTTTGACACTGTCCCCCATAACCTCCTCCTCATCAAACTCACCAGATCAGTTTGGCTGAGTGGACAGTGAGGTGGACTGAGATCGTGTTGAGTGACAGAGCTTAGAGGGTCGTGATCAATGGTGCAGGGTTGAGCTGGAGGCCTGTAGCCGGCTGTGTTCCTCAGGGGTCAGTACTGGGTCTGGTCTTGTTTAACACATTCATCAATGACCTAGGCACGGGGACAAGAGTGTATCCTCAGCAAGTTTCCTGATGATACAAAACTGGGAGGAGTGGCTGACACACCAGAGCTGGACAGGCTGGAGTGTTGAGCAGAGTGCAACTTAATGAGGTTCAACAAGGGCACATGTAGGGTCCTGCACCTGGGGAGGAACAAGCCCATGCATCAGTATGGGTTAGGGGTAGACCTGCTGGAAGGCAGCCCTGGGGAGAAGGATCCTGGACTCCTGGTAGACAGTAAGTTAACCATGAGCCAACAATATGTCCCTGTGGACAAGAAGGCAAATGGTATCCTGGTGTGCATTAAGAAGAGTGGGGCCAGTAGGTTAAGGAAGGGCATCCTCCCACTCTGTTCTGCCCTGGTGAGGCCACATCTGAAATATTGTGTATTCCTAGAGAAGACAGAGGAGACCTTGTTAATGTCTATAAACATCTAAAGGGTGTGTGCAAGGAGGATGGAAATAAACTCTTTTCAGTGGTACCCAGTGAGGAGACAAGGAACAACGGGCACAAGCTGGAACACAGGTGGTTCCATCTAAATATGAGAACAAACTTCTTCACTGTGAGGGTGATGAAGCACTGGAACAGGCTGCCTAGAGAGGTTGTGGAGTCTCCTTCTCTGGAGATATAAAAAACCCGCCTGGATGCAATCCTGTGTAATGTGCTCTAGGCAAACCTGCTGGGGTGTTGGTGGAGTTGGACTAGATGATCTCTAGAGGTCCCTTCCTTCCAACTCTGATGATTCTGTGATTCTATGAAATTTGGAAGTCATGTGACTGGTCCTAAGAAATTACTACTATATAAAGTGCCTTATGCACTTGATGACTATCTTATCACATGATTTCTAATGTATCAGACATTTGAAAGATCTGGTATGATGCAAGTAGCTTGGGTATTCCAATATCCTGTCTGTCCGGGACAGCATCAGAAATTGAAAATATAATGTAAGTGCCCTTGTCTGAATGTCTGTGATCTTTCTTTTTGTGGCTTTGTGACAAACCTTTCTGTAGCGTGTGGTGTGATGTGTTGACTCACTTGCAATCTAAGGTGGGCTTGCTCCTGCCATGTACTTGCAGTGAGATCACCCTTCTTTGTAGCTGACATTTTTTATTTTACATAGTTTTTGCCCCTGTCATTATATGATTCCTTAATTCCTCAGGTAATCTTCAAAAATTAAAAACTGTAACTGCTGAAGTGCTTTATAGGATTGTGTATTACTCTATAAAAGCCACTGGACGTTTGTCTTTCTTTGTCTTTTTCTTACACCAGATCCACCAGTTATAAATTCTACCTATGTCTCCCTGTTCAACTTTGGGACCAGTAGTATTGTCTTTTTTGTCTCATGTGAAAAAAAATTAATTATCAGTAAAACTAAATGTTGAGACCCTGATTTGTAAGAAATGTAGCGTAAGTCCTGGATACAGAAACTTATGCTGAACATTGGGTAAATGAATTGGACCTCTTAACAAGTGATCATTGCTAATCCAGAGTTTTAGTTCTACAAAGAATTAATCCTTTCTTGGTGGTGTAAATTGATAGTAATTCCATGAAGACCCTAGCACTGTACTTCTACACAATTCTGTGTAAGATTCCATAGAAACTTTCTTGTGGACACAATTCTCTCATCACATAACTTTTCTGTGTGCTTGCTGTTACACACTATCTTACTGTAAAAATGTGATAGTAGTCTTTTCCTATAAGTAGTATTTTTCTAAAAGTGTAAAAATTATACTCTGCACCAGAGGATTTAGTAAATATAGAATCTAGCAGTTTGTAAGATTCAGTAAGATTTGTTTCTGGGAAATTACTTCACTGCATTGCATAGTACATCTAGTCTGTGCATTTTTGATGGTGCAAGTGAGTTTGTTTATGCTTGTAATTTGACTGAAATGATATTTCTGCTTATGTAAAATTGTTTAATTGGAATACAATCTAATTTCTCCTATTACTTCAGCTATAGTAGAATTAAAGCTATTTTATCAATCTTTTTTTTTTTTTCTTTGTGCATTGAGTAATCTTCCTAGTGAAAAGTTATGTATTGATGCTGTACTGTCCTCTTAAAGAACATTTGAGCTATTGAAGTCAGGTGTCTCATCCTAGAATTGAATCTGACCTGTCCATGCGCCTTATAAAAAAAGCTTTATTAGCTTGCAGGCTTTGCTGAATGAAGAACCTCTTTAAGTCAGTGAAAATTAGACTGCTGTTTCAGTGTGCATGGGCATCCTGAAAATTCTGGTAGCCAACCCTATGTCTAAAAGTAAACTGATAGATTTTCTCCAGTCTTTTACAATCTTCCATCAAAGTAATGTCTCTAAATTTACAACCATTTATAGATAAATAGATTTATCATTTGAGAGGAAGAATTTTTGTGTAGTTTGTGTTGCTAAATCTATACTCCAAAGTATATGCCTAAATGGGGGTTATATATTTTCATTGTGAAAACATTATTTTCAATTAAAAAAAAAATTAAAAAATTGATAAACCTAAAAATACTAGAAGCTAATATATACCCATCTATATTAGGTATATACTAAGAGACTATTGCTTATGTTCTTAAGCATCTACCTGCAATCTGTAATACAAGCAGTGAACCTGCTTACAGGCAAAAGAAAGAAGAGCAATTTTCTGAGCAAATTAAAAAATAATGACACCAACTGCATTGTAGGTGCAACAACATTTGGCTCCAAGACTGTTACGATAGTGGTTTAAGATTATTTGGTTTACATGGTAGTAAGAAGACAACAGAATGAAATGGATTATATATAATAAGAATTAGATAACAGAATGAAATTAATCAGATAAAGGAAATTCAAGAAATAACTTCTCTCCTTAAAGCTTTCTTTGCTGCCAGAAAATTTAAATGGATTATCTGATTCATCTACTGAGAAGTGGTGCGCTGATTTCTAGTATTGTCCAGAACTGAGTACTGAAGACTGTTAAAGCTGAATCATTCAATTCTTAGCAGCTTGTTGGAAAAGACAGTGTACATTAGGGATTTCAGTATGGAGTTTGGCTGAAGATGAAGCTTCTAGAGATCAAATACTGGTGTTTCAGGAAGACCAAATGATATCTGTGATGTCAGTATCAATGAGTTGTGACAGACTTAAATTATCCAACAAATTGGAGAAGCTGCAGTGGAGTGTTGCCACTCATGCTTCCTTCCAAAGGGTAAAATAAAAATGTAGTGTATTGTAGGAGGAGCAAGTAAACCCACCCTATATTTATTAGAGACTGCCAAAGAAATGTTATTCAGTGTAATAGCTCTTCATGTATAGCTTTAATTAAAAAAAAAAAAAAAGATTGTGCCTACCTATAGGATATCTAGGACAGCAGTGTGTATAATAGGCACTAGAACTTTAGCAGCAATTCTGGACTATTCAACATAGAGGGGTGTGTATAGCAGAAGAGCAATCTACAGAAGAGGGTGCACTGATAGAAGCTCAGTTTTCAATCTATTTGGCAGCTAGCCTTGAGCTGTGATTACTTCTAAAGGTTTCCAGTAAAAGTGGGTAAGTTCAGAAAAATGACTCAAAAATCAATGAGAAGGTTCTCCAGGCTGGTGGTATTACCTGCAGACTTTCTTACCACATTCTGTAATTTTTTGCATCATTATTTCCTATGTCAAAAATTGTTTTCTATGCTGGCCTTCATCAGAAGTTTTGCAAGGGCTTTTCTTTCACCAAGAAAACTTACTCCTTTTGAAAGATAATTTTGAAGTACCATTAATGAATACATTTCATCTAAAAATTAATGCATTAGACAGTCAAGGCATTTTGGTGCCGAATGCTGACCACTTTCTAAAGCAGTTTAGTATTGAAATAGAAGTATTGCCCAAGTACCTTCGAACTTGAAGGAAATGGGAAGCTGATCACGTTTTGAAAAACTGATCCCCGGATAGGCTTGGATATCAAAATCTACCCATAAAATAAACACGTGGTGTATGCTGTCCTCAGACAACAGTGTATCAAAGTTATGTGTAAAGAAATGTGAAGCATATCTCTGCTCCTTGAGAGTTAGACGCTGTCAGTACCTCAATTAGCTTGTTTAGATGTTTCTCACAAAATTTACCTTGCAGCCTGCCAGGTCAAAAACTTAGCATATAGAAGAGGTGCCAGCCTCACATGGGGAACTTAATTATGCATTTTCCAGATCTGCTTAACCCTATTCTGAAACAATATCTTAGGAGTTCTCAAATTAACTATTCTGTAATTAACCTATCTGAAAACAGAAGTAAAATTAACTGAACTACATAGATTTTACTGATAACTACTGCTCTATTAATAAGAAAAATATTATGCATTTTAAAATTCGGGTAATATGTCTGATATTTGCTTGAAGAACTGATGCCATTTGTAGTCTTGTAGCAAAATGTTGACCTTCTGTCATGGTCTAATGTGAATCCTCACAGTTGCATTCCTATGCATTTTGAACACAAAACCTGATGAGAATAGTTATTACTTTGTTACCAACCATTGTCTGTCATACAGGTATCACATATGGAAAAGTGTATGAACATGAAACCTGCGTTGCGATTGTAAATTGTCATGCTACAATGTTCTCTAATGAGCCATTTGTGTCACCAATAATAGTAATTGAAGCACAAGGCCATTTGTCAAGCTCATATATATGTCTGTATTTGGGAACTTCAGAAAAACCCAAACCCGCTGTGATTATAAGAACGTGGCTTGGAATATGTAAACATTTCCGTAGACCTGAAACACTGGAAGAAGATTATCAGCTAACAGCAAAACAACGGGGGCCTTAAATCATCAAAATGGGAAAAAGCACGGCACAGGGAGCAGAGAGAAGCACACGCTATTCAGTCTTTAAAGGGTTCTAAGAAATGAAGTAGCTCCTTAGGTCATGGAATTCACTTTCTTTTCGCATTTAATGGAAAGCAGTAACTTGGGAGAGAAGGGCCCAGCAGAACACCCCAAGACTTCACCAGAACTATTCTAGCCATTAGCTAACCTTGACCAAGTGTCAAGCTTCAGTCCCCCCCTCCCCCCCCTTTTTTTTTTATTTTTTTTTCTTATTTCCTGAGAAAAGTCCTTGACAGTTGGTGGAAATGTCTTCTGTGACTGTACAAATAAAATAAGGCATTTCAAGAGGTTGTTCCTTGATTTCTTTTTGCTAACAGAGGCTTGTCCACAGTCTCCTTTGTACATCAGAACCTCTGCTTTTCAACAAATGGCTATGGCTAGAATGTCTTCAGCTCCCACTGTGGCCCTGGCTCTTGGGTGTCCGGAAGGTGAGTCAGCGTCCCATTGC
Organism: Actenoides lindsayi; assembly: GCA_025331215.1. Taxonomy (NCBI): domain Eukaryota; kingdom Metazoa; phylum Chordata; class Aves; order Coraciiformes; family Alcedinidae; genus Actenoides; species Actenoides lindsayi. Next base: position 10,336 of record WTSP01017556.1, read on the forward strand.
TGCAGCAGGAGAGGCAGGGATGTACAACAGCGTATTGCACAATCTGCTCCGTGCGGCTTCAGGAAGGGTTCTGAAGACACACTGGAGTCATCCGTGGGTTCACTCCTTTCTTTGCTCTTTCCGTTGCAACCATCGTCTGGAAAATTGACTGGGCCAGACAAAAATGCAAACGTCTTCGTGATTAAATGACAAAGCAGTCCCCACGTTGCGGAGGAGTGGCACATTAAAAACAACAACTCATCCAACTTTCTTCACTGTTGATCCTAATTTGAAAGGCAGCACGGATTCCCAAGGCCGTAGCTTGCAGGACCCCTTCAGTGAAAAACCATTCTTACCTAACTATAAAAGGCTTAGCTCTTAAGAGAATATTGTGCTTTTTCTTTTTTTATCCTTTAAAATTCAGATGAAATTAACTCGATTCGCAGTGTGACACCAAAATGATCAATTAGTTTTTTCCCTAGTCCACTTGATCATAGTCTCTGGTGAGCGATACAGGAATATGAGTTTGGCGTACAGGTCTTCTTCTAGTTCCAGTTCTCCAGTCTCTCGCACTAAGAATATGTCAGTGCACAGCTTCAAGATTCGGTCTACATTGGGGAGCTCCTCAAACATGATGGAGTGAGAGATCCCACTGAAAAATTCACGGACAAACTTCCCTATCACCAGGACAACCGAGGCATAGAGTCCCATGATGCTGAAAAGAAAGGAAGGAAAGAGTTCAAATCATGCCTTGAAGGAGGGTCAACCAAGTGTGAGGAGCTCATTTACACGGCTATGCATAACCTGTCAGTTGAGTGAACATTAAATTCTAATGAGGACCTTGTTTCTGCTGTGGTGCAGGATGAAGGAAAATAAGTTCTCTCCAAACACTATGGAAATCTGGGAACATTAATAGCTGAGGCTGCTGATTTCAATGGCCTAACCCCATGCAATGATGGTCTAATGTTCTGTCTGTCACAGCTTGGAAGTCACAATGGGACATCCAACAACTGCTGGCTGCTGAAGGCAAATGATCTGTCTGGTTTCCTGCCTAATATTTTCTAGTAATGTACACGCAATTGGTGACAGACTAACATTGACCTGTCCTTCCCTGGTAATCCTCCTATAGGTGTTCTCCAAAACCACGCCAGAAGGTGTATCTCCTGGGAAGACACAGTCTTCTGCCTTTGTCTCCCTGTGCAGATGGATTTCTTAACTGTTTCACATCCATGGGCCTGGTGACAACATTGGGAAGGTCACCAAAACTGGGCAAAGTTTGGGCAGAACTTGACATGTAGCTAAGCTAACATCTTTTGAGTAATTTTACTTCAATAGCAAACTGGTGCAAAGGGTGTTTCTGCCTTTTTTCCCCACTGGAGAGCAGGTATTAAAGGTCATTCCTTACAAACAGGAAACCTTCAAGAGATAACAATGATAGACGTGATAGACTTGAAAATCTCAGAAACCCCCTTTTCAAAATGCTGTAATATACAAATGCTACTATCAATAACTAAAACCCCCAAAGTAGCACATAAAATCACCTCTACTTCTATCTTACATAACATTACATTAATTTTACATAAAGATTCATTCTTACCCATAACCAGCCAAGAATCCAAGGCTTGGTGGACTGACTTTGTCACTGAATATGAAGAGTTCAAGACTCTCTTCGGATTGTTTGTATCTTTTTCCAAGCTGATTCAAAACCCACCACTCACGAACACCCTCATCGGACACATTTTTGACCAGGGAAACTGTAATGTTTTCCCATCTGCAGTCTATTGACAAAAAGAGGAATGTGAAAGTCAAACTGTTTTGAGCCAGATACTTCAAATATCTTCATGATAAAATGACTGAGCAATGTAGGAGTAAATCTTGGTTACAATTCTCCTAAATCCCATTTTACATAATTTCTGGACAAAAGCATAATATCTGGACTTCTGTAATTTACCTTCTGGAAATCTCATATGAATATGCATTAAATAAACAAAACGCTGCTTATCACTCACACTTTATTCTATAGAACTATCAAATCATTTCAATATTTTCAGGCCAAAGTATCAATGACAATCAGCCTGTCTGCACTTTAGGCCTAAAGAAACGCATTTAACATGGATGGAGAGAGGTCAGCTTCTGTACGTCATAGTGAAACTATCACTGTGTATCTTTTAGTCTATGACTGGATGGAAGAAATTTTTTACACTGATGGTGGTGAGACCCTGGCCCAGGTTGCTCAGAAAGGTGGTTGATGCCCCATCCCTGGAACCATTCCAAGCGAGGTTGGCCGAGGCTCTGAGCAACCTGCTCTAGTTGCAGATGTCCCTGCACCCTGCAGGGGGGTTGGACTAGATGGCCTTGAAAGGTCTCTTCCCACCCAAACTGTTCTATGATTTATGTGTTGGTACAAAAGATGCTATGCTTTTCTATCAAGAAAACTATCCTATTACATATCCTGATCAGACAGGAGGTGACCTCTGCCCCTCCTGATTTCTAGGGAATGTACATTAGCAGTATATACATTAAAGTCTTTTGGAAGAATCTCTATGAGTTCTTTAGGACAGGATGTGACTATTCACAGTGAAGCACTTGTAGCTTATTGCCGCTTCTAGAGCTTGCCTCAAGAATTATTTTTCCCAATTAATTGAGTCATGCTCATTGAACCTTGAACAGTAATGTATTACTTAACCTCTGTTGAGTAAAGTGTTCTTAGGTAGAGACTTGTACCTACTCCTCATTCAACCCAGCAGGTTTTTCACACATGTGTATGTGCACATCTGTGCATGTATTCTGTATCATCTGTGAGTACCAGGATGTGTTCTGAATGGGTAAAAGCATTGTGAAATTCAATGATTTCACAGAATCCCAGCATGGCAGGGGTTGGAAGTGACTTCTGGAGGTGATCTGGTACAACACCCTGCTCCATCCAGCAGGGTCACCCAGAGCAGTGGGCCCAGCATCGCAGTGTCCAGTCGGGTTTGGAATCTCTCCAGAGAAGGAGACTTCACAGCCTCTCTGGGCAGCCTGGGCCAGAGAGCTCTGACACCCTCACACCAAAGAAGTTTTTCCTTCTGGTCAGATGGAATCTCCTGGGTTCCAGTTTGTGCCCATTGCCCCTTGTCCTGTCACTGGGCACAGAAAAGAGTCTGGCCCCATCCTTTTGAACTTCTAGCTATTGATCAGCATTGATCAGATCCCCTCTCAGTCTTCTTTTCTTCACCAGTCTTTCTAAACTGGATTCTTAGCAGCCAATAAGGAACGAATAGATTTAAGAAAAAAAAAAAGAAAAAAAGAAAAAAAAAAGATTCAGTGTCCAGACTTGCAGCACTACTGATAGTTTGTGCTGAGGTAGTAGAGAGATACAGAGAAGTGAAACTTGTCATCACATCCTCAGGAAACAAAGGAAAGCAGACTGGAAGGAAAGGAGCCAGAGTTCACCCTTAGAAACCTTACTGTTAAGCTAAAATACATCCAGATGCATTTTCCTGCCTTCATATGGTATTACCTCATCTCTCCCCAGGCTTGCAGGCACCAGGTAAGAGCCACTCTAAGTGCATCTCAGCCTGGAAGCATAGAATGGTAGGGGTTGGAAGGGACCTCTGGAGATCATTGAGTCCAACCCCCCTGGCCAGAGCAGGAACACCCAGGGCAGGCCACACAGGAACAGATCCAGGCAGGTATTGAAAGTCTCTAGAGGAGACTCCACAGCCTTTCTGGGCAGCCTGTTCCAGTGCTCTGTCACTCTCACAGCCAACCTGAGGTGCCCCAGAACAGCTCAGTGAATGTGCAAATGTGGTCGCTGTGTTGTACATTTCAACCACACTCTTGTTTTCCATGGTCTGGACACCTACCTGTCAATAGCTGCTTTATGGGTTTTGCCAGAGAATCACTAGGAGCCTTGATGTAGTATGGGTACACAGTCTCCAATGTTCTGGAAAAAATGAGAAAGCAAATATTTCATATTTTTATACCTCTAAAATAATTTAGCAATACCTAACAGGGCTATAGGCAGTTCCCAGTAATTCTTGGCTTGAGCTATGAGTTCATAGCGTTCAGATGTCACAGCTGAAAGTCAGCTGGATTTATGAGCTAGGTTCTGTCAGTACTTCAGTGGGGACCTTCATCCAGAATGTCACCATTCACACACCATGAATCCCACACACCTGGGGCACGTGTGTTTGCAAGGAATGTAGACTGTATATTTTGCTCCCCCCTTTTAACAAAGCTGCTTTTGTAGTCGGCTATAAAAGCAGCCCAAAGAAAGGCAACATATCACCAATAGTAAACAACCTAGAAAAATACATAGCAAGAAAAATATGTGCCGAGAACAGTTATTACTTCAGAATGGCAAGATGTTTGTATAGTAACACCTGAAAAGAGTGAAAATTTCTGCCAGCATGTTTCACTGGGAAATATTTTCTCAGTTTGCAGGAGGAATTAGAACTTAAAAAGAAAGACATTTGCAAAACTTCTTCCATTGGACTTGTAATGAAATCACCTTAAGTGGGAATAAACTACCATCATCCAGAGAGAGACACGTTTCATCCAAAGCAGAGATACTGCCCTAAATCTGTCCTGAAATGATTGAAAAATTCTAGGGAGGGGGAGCTCAGGGAAGTCTCACTACATTGCATACAACAGGCTGAGGAAGAACAGAGGTGACCAGTTTAAAATCCCTTGTGATTGCCCCAGTAGGCTCAGAAAATCAGCACGAGCTCAGCAGCTAAGCTGTCCCAGCAAAGGTGGTGGCAGAAAGCTCCCTGCTGAAGTAGTCAAATGGCTACTAGCTGTCACAACCATTTCTCCTTTATGACAAAGTCAAAAATGTTTAAATGAACAATGCTATTGCAATACAGGCAAATGCAGGTGTATCCTCTATGTTACTGCTTGTCTCCTGCAAAGAGACAACTACAAATGAACCACCTCTTCTCATAAAAGGGCAAAATCTACCCTCTCTGGCTATACATCACCTCAGGGAATGTTCCTGTATCCTCACACAGCAGAAAAGTAACAGAGGTATAGAATATTTTTTACATGCGATGGTTACGTGTGCAATAGTGTTGGATATACAAGTATACATGGGAGCAGAAAAAAAGCTGTGCAGAGAAAAGACAAATCTCATTTCCACCTACTAACAGATAAGAACCTCTCAGAGGTTCAGAGTCCTCTCTCATTTGGCCTCAGCTTTAACTTTTCAACTCTGGTGGCCACAAATCAGATCCAGTGGCTTTCAGGGACGGTGCATTGGCTTAGGGGTATTTAGAGCCTATGACTGTAAAGTCATCCCCAGTGAGGAGGAGGAAGAACCAGACTCCTTTCAAATCTGAAAGGAGCACCACTGCCGCTAACACTCTAAGGCTACATCCATAGAATAAGGTTTGCTATCCAGATGAAGAGCGTGCCCTTTCTGCTGTGTGGATTTCCATTACGGGAAACAATCTGATGTCAGAAACGACTGCAGATGTTACCCTCTGCCCACAGTGATTTAACACTTCCTTGCCAATCTTATGCTATTCAAGAAGAACAATGAGAAGTACAGTTTTAAAACAAAAATAGTCGTCTATCCAACATCCTCAGATCAAGTTGAACTGAAGTAACTCAAAGGAGAGTTTAACTGTGAATATACTGCGATGAACTTGTGCTTGTCCAATGAATCAAAGCAACTAACTACTTCACCGTGCTTCTTGGTGGTGGTCCAGCATTCATGGTCTTCTCAGCCTACGTTTACGGCAGGAAATTTATCAGCTTTTACCTTTAGTGTTATTATTACGTGACTTCGATGCTGTTGGCCTCTATGAACAAGGCTCTGAAGTTATTAGAGGGGGAACAGACTGGTAGACAAAAGATAGTTACACAAGCATGACCTCCTTAGGAAATGAGGTTTAAAAATGGGAAGGTTTGCATAGAAACAGGCAAAGAAAATAACTTACACCTTTTCCAGTTGCTGTCCGGACATCATAGTAGCAATATCTCTTCTGGTGTTCTCTGGTAGGACGAAGGTAAGTTTATCTGATGCTATTTCAGCTTTGGCACCAAGGGTGAGATTTCTATTGTAAGCAAAAGAGAAGAGACATTGTCAACATATATCAGAGCAAAACTTACAATACTCATTTGCTGAACACTAGAGCTGGTTCTCTAAGTAGTCTAACTGCACTGACCACAGCTACCCCAGTCACAGAATCCCAGCATAGTGGGGGTTGGAAGGGACCTCTGGAGATCATCTGGTCCAACCCCCCTGCTCCGGCAGAGTCACCCAGAGCAGGGGACTCAAGATCATGCCCAGGTGGGTTTGGAATCTCTCCAGAGAAGGAGCCTCCACAACCTCTCTGGGAAGCCTGGGCCAGGTTCTGACACCCTCACAACAAAGACGTTTTTCCTTATGGTTAGGTGGAACATAAAATAAAGAACCTGAAAGCTAGCATCATGCTACCTGTATCTGGTGGCATGTTTCCCCACAGAGGATATGTGGCATTTCTTCCTTCTCTTCAGTCTAAGTCTCCCTCTTTTAGTTTAAAGCCATCACCCCTTGTCCTGTCACAACAGGCCCTGATAAAAAGATTGTCCCCATCTTTCTGACAGGCCCCTTGAAGGGCTGAAAGTCCACAAGAAGGTCTCCCCGGAGCCTTCTCTTCTCCAGGATAAATACCCCCAGCTCTCCTGGCCTGGCCTCCCAGCAGAGGGGTTCCAGCTCTCACAGCATTGCTGGGGCTCCTCTGGTCCCACTCCAACAGGTCCCTGTCTCTGCTGTGCTGAGGACTCCCGAGCTGGCCCCAGCCCTGCAGTGGGGTCTCTCCAGAGCCCTGGTCTCCTTCCCTCACCCTGCTGGTCATGCTTCCTTTGATGCAGCCCAGGATGCCCCTGCTTCTGGGTTGTGAGTGCACATTGTCAGCTCATTTTGAGCTTCTTGTTAACTAACACCCCCAAGTCCTTCTCCTCAGAGCTGCTCTCAATCCATTCTCTGCCCAACCTGCATTGACACCAGGGACTGCCCTGACCAAGGTGCAAGACCTTGTACTTGGCCTTGCTGAACCTCATGAGATTCACATGGGACTACTCCTCAAGCTTGTCCAGGTCCCTGTGGATGACATCCTGTTCCTCAGGTGTGCCAATTTCACCACTCAGCTTGGTGCTGTCTGCAAACTTGCTGAGAGTGCTCTTGATCCCACCATCTACATCACCGATGAAGATACTAAACAGCCCAAGTCCCAGCACTGAGTCCCCCCTGAGGGCTCATCTTACAGCTGTTTGTGGTCTCCTGGCCTAGATGAAAGACAGCAGCTTCCCTTTACAGAGCAAAAGTGGAAGGTTCTCTGTGGTAAGTCTTTACCACTTTCAGTTGTTCACGGTCACAAGGTAATCCACAGGATATAATTTGAGGGTGAAAAATGTCTCATTCAACTAGTGCACAAATGTTTGTAGCTCTACAAGCATATGGACAAACTGAGCAGCAGTATTAAAAATTAATATAAGGCTTGAGAAATGATGGAGTGATGTAATTTACTAGCTAATACCGTACGCTTCCAGGAAAATAAAGGGGTCAAATAAAGTTGAATTAAGGGTGCAGATTCATTACAAGCTTATTTTTGATTGTGGAAGGACTGACCCAGCATGCTCAGAGCTCCCGCAGTGATTCAGCTGACCCACTTCTTCTGCACAGCCTTTTGCTGAGGATTTCTGTTAACGACCCAGTGTCTTCCTGCCAACAAAACAGGTAGATACCGGGGCTCCAAAGGTACTTCATTTCCGTGGAGTGATGACTTAACTCCAGTTTAATCCAGCAGCCCACAGGGATCCCAGTTGGCAGACAGCGGCCAACAAACCACCTCGGTGACTGGGTGTGCTCTAACCCGCCTGCAATTATTTTATATTCCGGGCTGTCTCTTGCAAAATCTTTGTTGTAAAGTAATAGTTCACTGAGGCCAAAGGAACCACAAGTAAACAGGCAAAAGGTCTCAACAAAATGGACCTGTGCCTTTGTTACCCTACTTGAAACAGAGTCTCTGAGCATTTAAAAAATAGTTTGCGTCAATTCCAGACTCCCTTAATAAGAGGACCAAGCACTTCTGTTTGTATTCCCTCATAATTTTTCTCCCTTAACTAGGTCTAAGTATTCAGCTCCCATAAACGCTGACAAGGCTGTTGTTTGGGGCAGTTTATTTGAACATCTCCACCTAAAACTGGCTAAAGCTTTCTCTCTTTCCCCTCCTTCCCCTCAAGTCCCATTGAAAACTCCACCCTCCCTTTTTAAATAATGTACTTGGAAAGGGCTCCATTTCTCTTTTTATTTTTTTGAGAACTGCAGGCAACAAATGTTTTTCTGGGTAACAGAGGTCACTTCTCTCTTTCTTTCTCCCTCTCACTTTCAGGTTTTTTGGCTCTGCAGTACAATAGAGTTTATTGGAAAATTAAACCAAAAATGCAGTGTGGAACTGCTCTGCTGAGCAAACGCTTGGCAAATGATCCATCAACCTCCTAACAGCCACTTTCATTACCTTTGAATGCTCCATGAAAGAACCACAGTGAACTCAGCTGAAAAATCCATCAGTCCCTGGATCATTTTCTCTCTGCTGGGAGGGCTGATGGTCCATAAAGAGTTTGAATTTCCCTCTAGATCTGCTAGAGTTATATCTTCTTTTCCATAGCCCTCTAGAAACTGCAAAGCAGCCTGTAGGTGCAGAAGAGGACAAGAAAATTTCAGCATGATGATGTTCACAAGACACAAAGCCACATTTGCCAGTCAGGCAGAACTGTAAATGTTTGATTAACTGTAAGTGCAGTGGTTTAGCACTGACTGTTTTCCTCAGGCACCAACTGGGGATTTAGATGGGAAGGGGAATAAACAAACTGGAGCTGCAACAGCCCTGCTGTTGGAAAAGTGATGGTCACGTTGGCCAAAGTGAGTCTTAAAGTTCCTCAGGTAAACATCTTAAGAGTCTATTTAAACTTAACATTTGGCTCTGTCCCTTGTTAAGCATCTTTCTGCATAGAAAGATGTCTGCAAAGGAGATGGCAACTTGAAACAAGGTAACTTCCAAAGTGGATTGAGATTACAGTACTGCTTCTATAATACATGGGCTACTGGGTCGGATCTCATATCAAAAAGTGTTCATTCTTGAAAGGGCTAGAAGCAAACAGTTTCTTTTAAAGTTGTATCTGATCAAACCCCAGTTACTTTAGTAACGCAACAGCTTCTCCTAATTACTAGTCTTTACCTGTAGAAACCTGTGATAACTTTGTGCATGTTGCACCATGAAATAGTGAGACTATGTTGCAATGTTTACATTTCGACGTCTTAAGGTCAAAATTTTCCTAGGCCAGGCACGCTTTCTGTTGACAGCACCACATCTCCTCACTGGAGGTGAAAGCTGCATGTGCTACAGGAAGGAGCGCGGGGCTTGAAAGCACCAACGCTGTCGTGTCTCCGCAGCACGTCGGTTTTGGCAGCATACCACCAGCAGCACGTCTCCTGAGGGGCTGTGCCATTTACAGGGGAGGTTTTTATTCAGGCGACAGGACAATGAGGGTTTCTGGCTTCCATGATTTTATGCAAAGATGTTTTGATTAATGGCAACTCGTCTCACCATAGCCCAGCCCTGTCCTGATCAATGATTTGCCTGGACCTTTACTCATGAAAACTCCCTTTACGGGAACATCTTCCAAATGATGGCAGACCTACACAACCAACACTCACAAAAGGCCTCCACGGAAACACACATTTTTAAGTAATGGAATGAGGTATTCTACATTTCACTTACAGTGTTACCCCTATAGCTTCCCAGAAACGCATTGAAACCAGTCTGGTTCAAATCCTTGAGCTGACTCTGCTGAGCACTCATTGTAAAAATAGGCTGGGAAACAAAAGAACAGACACTTGTCACATTTACCACATATGCAGTACAGCATCCTGTGCATCACAGTCCAAGACAATTACGGCCCTCAGTTCAACAGGAGAAGGTTATGATCTTATCCAACTGAGAAGCAAGCTACCTCCAATTATCTTACATTTACCATGTCGACCTGTAGGCAGTTAAACTGAGCGTACCTGATGTAGGATAATTTATCCTGATTCCACTGCCAGCAGGCTCTGGTTTTAACTTGCAAATGAAGATAATATTTTACATCAGTGATAAACTAATGTGTTTCTAAACCCAAAGGGGATCAATTTGTGGGAGTTTGCCTGCATAAGGCAGGAGAGTTTAATTCAACAAAGAGAACAAGAAATAGCACGAGGAAATACAGTGCAAAAAAACAGAGTTCACTTTTAGACTTTCATCTTTTTTACCTGATAACCTCCTAGAGTTATTGTGATTGATACATCTAGAGGCTTGTTGGTGATGCCTGCAACAGATTTGATTAAAGACATGAAGAGCAGTGGGAACCAGACAATACAAATCAGCAAGACGATAATCATGCCACCCATTCCATACTTCACAACTTTCTTTTTCTTCTGGCCTCTTGGTTGGGGATATCTCTGCAAAAGTAAACAGCAACATGGTAATGGCTCTTCTCGCAGAGGTGTACTTGGTATGCTTTGGTAGGTGAATATATAACCATTTTAAGGCTTCCCAACTTCTGTGGTAAATTTGCTACCCACTGTCAGGCCAGTTCATTTGAGTTTCTTAGCCAAACATGCACAGACACTGCGTGTCCGGTGACAACAGAGCAAAGTGCCAAATGATCCCATGTCAAGCATGAATTTGGTATGAAAAACATATCAACAAACCTCTGTGGTTTTGATTCTTCACAACCACAAAGAAGAGGAAAAACGAGTAGGGTAACTTGAAATTTTTGCCTGAATGAGTACAAGCATGAACATCAGAGGAACCGAACATAAAATAACAGCAGCAACAGTGATACAACAATTTGTCCCAAAAAGTGGTATTAGAACTGACCCATTTTCTTACATTTGTCCTTCCAAAACATTTTATCTCAAAACTCCTTAAGGCAGCATTCCTCCCACAGAGCTTGAAATGCTGTGCACTTGTATTTTAGGGCAGAAAAAAAAAAGGAATTTGTTTGCCAGCAACTACCATGCACAACCAGTAGCACTCTCTGATACTGCACTACCTCCACACTCATTTCACACCTCACATACTGTATTTCTAAGAGTTGTTCACATGTTTGATCCAATCTGTTTCCAGTGAATCCCACACCAACAGCATTTAGATAATGTTTACAGTTTTGCTGCTGTTCCTAAAGTCACTGCTGATGTAACATCCATCCCCACCTTAGCTTCTGAGATCAAAAGTGACTTTGTTTTTATCCTTTTCTTTTCAAGGCAGATCACCCAGAACATCACAGAATCACAGAATTGTGGGGGTTGGAAGTGACTTCTGGAGATGATCTGGTGCAACACCCTGCTCCATCCTAGGAGCCCAAGACCAGGCTGCCCTCCGCCAGCCACAGAATCAGGGAAACACTGTCTTCTGAGTCATCCCACATCTC
>WTSP01017556.1:26449-50498 GCA_025331215.1 Actenoides lindsayi
ACTGTGAGAGTGACAGAGCCTGGAACAGGCTGCCCAGAGAGGTTGTGGAGTCTCCTTCTCTGGAGACTTTCCAAACCTACCTGGATCTGTTTCTGTGTGGCTTGCCCTGGGTGATCCTGCTCTGGCAGGGGGGTTGGACTCGATCTCCAGAAGTCCCTTCCAACTCCTACCATTCTACAATTCTATGACTGAATCTAGACAGCTTTAATGGCTGTGTGTTCCCGGGGGCACCTCCAAGGTCACAAACTCATGCAGGAATTTAAGTTGGAGTGACCGCTGAAGATCATCTTTTTTGCTCTCTCTTGCTTGAATCAGGTCTAATCACACCTAATTGTTCGGGGTCCTTTCCAGTTGAGTTTTGAATATCTCTGGAGATGGAGATTCCACAATCTGCATGGGCAATTTGCTCCAGTGTTCAACTACCACCATGGTGAGAAGATTTTTTTCATTATATCTAACTGGAATTTTCTTTTTTTTCCAACTTGTGGACTCTTGTCCTATATGAAAAGAGTTTAGTTTCTTCTCAACACCCTCTTAATAGGTAGCTGAAGACAGGTTTTCATGTTCTCTTCTCCAGACTGAACTCACCTTGTTCCCTCAACCTCTTCTCACATCATGTGCTCCACCCTGGTGAACACTTCTCACTGCAGTTCCACAGCATGGTGGAACAGCAGGAGATGACTCATGATGGACAGGATGTGTGAGTGAGACACGATCCAATACTTTCAATTACATCCTGCAAAACTATTTTCATGAAGAAATTTGCAGGGGCTTCCAAGAATCAGCCTGACTTAGAAGGCTATCAGGAGGTTTCACATGCAGATTTGAGATAAACAAGTTGACAGAAATGTCGCAAAAGCACAGAAAAAAGTCAAAATTATTTTGCTGTTTTTCAAGGGACCAAATCAAGCCAGAAGTTTCATATCAGTTTTCTCAACACACAGTAGCTAGAAGAGCCACTTGAGAAATGCATGTTTTCTTCAAATTGGGGCACAATTACTAGTGCACTGAGGAAAAATAAAATGTTTGGTTTGGGGAAGAAATGAGACCATTCAGTCTTGCTTTACGCTATGCTCCTATTTTGGTTTTTCCCCAGCAAAATAGCTTGCCTGTTAGCAAAGTGTAACGTGCCCAGGGTGACACACTCGATTTCTCTGTATAGCCAAGGGAGTGAGGTAGATACTTCAAGGCAGTTTAAAGTCTCAAGTAAGAGGGGAGTTTTCCAAGCACTACAGAGGGAACTGTAACACCTCTGCGGTGCAGACAGAGGTAGTAACTGCCTTGAGCCATGCAATGAGAAATGTTGAACCTGACCAGGCATGTGAGACAAGATTTCACGCAGCAGGTCACCACCTCCACATTGTCTCTAGAGCCATGTGGCATGAGCAGGGGAGGAGAACTTTCGGCCTTCAGAAGAGACACGGGTTTTAGACTTTCATCAGTTGAAGGAGATTTAAATCCCCAGTTCACACATTCCAGGAAAGTGTTAAATTATGAACTACTCTGAGAGAGACATTTTCTACTCACTCTTCTAAACCAGCATGCAGAAGTCTTGGGAGTAGGTAACTGAAGCAGAGGCCAACACTGTCTCAGCTGAGGGCTCTAATCACGTAATTACAGGCAAGTTCTCTTCTACCTGCTTGCATTTTGGCCTAAGTTGAGAATATTTCTGTACATACTTACAGAATTAATTCTTCCTCAAACTTACATTGGCCACAGTTATTGCTGTGGAAAGGCACTCCAACATTCTGCTTAGAAATGAGACCAAGACAAAACTTCTTTGTGATTCCAAAGCTTAGCTATGACCGCCTCAAACTTAAATACAAATTATTTGGCAGAGCATCAGTAACCCAACCATGCTGTCTGATTATAAAGGGTATACCTTTCTGTCACTCCAGGCAAGATAAAGAACATCCAGAAATGTATTCCGAAAACAAGGATGACCTGGAAGATGACCTTTCCCATGACAGTCTTTTTGAGGTACAGTGCTCGATCTACCACCATGGTACCAAACTGAATGAGCACCATCACCAAAAATGCCTCCGGGACTTGGTCCTCTGATAATGAAGAGGTGATATCTGCTGCTGCAGAGTGTTTCTGAAAAGGAAAATATAACAGAATGGTGGAGGAAAGAGGACACTCGCATGGTATTTAGCATCTACAGCATGTAAATCCTACTGAGGATTTACAGATAGATGCCTTTGTGACATACCCCAAAAGCCCAAAATCCAAACACAATGATGATGAAGTCCACTGTATCTGCGAGGAACATCAGCACATAAACGTCAGTCACTGCACTGTATTCTGGATGAATAAGATTGTAGAAAAACTGTCTGATGGGCACATACACCTGGAGAGTCCTAAAACGACACAGATCACAATGTGATTTAACAGCACTGTAACTTGCACCAAAAAAAAGAAAGAATGGCTGGGTGTGATCTGATTAATATTTCTAAAGATATCTAAGACCTACTCTAACAGCCCTCACAGACACCAGCTCCTTGTTCTGATTGCTTCTAAACCCCCGTATTAGCATTTGTTCACTAGAAATGTCCATAGTCAACCAGGTTCACATAGGATATTTAACTTTTTTAGCAAGCAGACGCTATTTGGACAACTACTGACTTGACTGATGTTCAGCTCGTGGGACTTAGAGGGAAAGTATCTGCATACAGTGAACTGTCTGTGTATGCAGTCACGCCCTTGAATTAAGAGAGGTAATAACGTGCTCTCTTTAGCATGTTGTTGTACTGCTTTACTGTTTGAAGTCTCCCCCCAGACCCACACAATTCCTCACATTGCTCACTTTTTAATTGTAAAGGCCTTGGCTTTGATCATTTGCTCCCGGAACTTTTCCATAAGAAGTTCTTTTCTGGATTTTTGCTTGATGCTTAACACACTGCTTCCTTTCTGACTGCTGTTCCGTGTACTGGTACTTCCTGAAAAAAAACAGGAGGAAAAGAGAAGCTAATTCAAAATCAAAGTTTAAATACAAATACTAGAAAGTAATAAATCTCTAGGCTTCCATCCCATATAGGAGACCCAGATTTGAAAGAGGTTTTGAGATGAATTCTTTTGTTTATTTTTCCAATATGATAAAATATTCAGAGTGTGCAGTAAAGTTTTAATCACTGTCAGATCAAAACTTGATTAATAACTACAAAAAGAGAAGACTAGTGATAAAGGCAAGTATTTGATTTATCTGACTCAGTCACCTGAAAAGGTAACGTACAAATTCAGGCTGGAGTAAGATGGGATAGGTTTCAATAGACCTAATCAAAGCTTCTTTTCACTTCAAGTATCATCAAATGTAGCTACCAAAAATACATATGCTTTGCATTCCCTCTAGCTGGAGATTATGCTGAACCAGAAAATCTGGAGCTGGGCCACACTGAGAATTCCTTTCCCAGCTTTTGGATAATGTCATTTTAAAAACATAATGAATCACAAAGTATGGCTCTCCATTTGAACTTTAAGAAAGCTTGGAGTGTGTTCAGACACGAAGATACTTTGGTTCATATCCTATTCCCTCACTTGAGAAGCAGCAGCATTCAGTAGCCTCTGGGATCTCCACAAGGTTTCAGCAGGATGACTGTATGGGAAATGAACATTTGGCTCTTCAAATCCCCTAAATGCCATGACATTTACCTCTCTTAGACCTGTGTGAAGAGAAGCTGGACCTGTGTGAAAGCTGTGATACGCTGCTAGAGCTCTTCCTCCTGATGGCTGTCTGCTGCTCGGGGAAATGGACGTGGATGGACTCCACTGATGCTGCAAGATTGACAGATTTCAAAGAGGCAGAAGAGTCTCTCCTGCCTCCTGTCAGAGACACCTCATCATCAGTATCCTCTTTATTACTGGAGCTGTCCCCTTTCTCATCTTCATCCCACAATCCATGGCACTAGTGGAAAACGAAGAAGAGAGTACTTCAACCTTGCATTTCTGTCACAGTGTTTACCACAGGCATTGCGAAGCTCAGGCAAGTGTTCACAAGGGGGAAGACAAATTAATTGTGTTGGCATCTCAGAGAAACATTGAATTGCTTAGGTTAGGGAAGACCTTTCAGATGATTCAGTCCACTCGTAAGCCTAACACTGCCAGGTCACCACTAAACCATGTCCCTCAGCACCACATCTACACATCTTTTAAATCTCTCCATGGATGGTGACTCCATCACTGCCCTGGGCAGCCTGTTCCAAGTCTTGACAACCCTTTCTGTGAAGAAATTTTTCCTAATATCCAAATGAGTGACTTTCCTATGTCACATGAGTGACTAAAACCATTAAAACTAAAAACTAAATGTAAAATAAGAAAATACACAAACTCACATTACCTTTAAAATGGATCTGTGGAAGAACAAAGCAAGGAGCTGAACAAGATCATAGTGCACGTAACCCTCCTTCTTCTCAATGCCAATAATATTGGGTGGATGGTAAGGTTTATCTTTTGTGTAATCCACGTATTTATTCCAAGGGAAGAAGCCAAACTGGAAGAAGTACTTGATGACAATGGCCACCTGTTCAGAAACATGACACACTTGGGGTGTTTCATAAGCATGGCGGATATTACAGCCTTGTGACATTAAGAGGAGGGAAATACAACTACTTTGACAGTTTTATGAGGAGATAAACAAGTATATGCAGGGCTACAGAGCAACAACAGGTCCCACTTCCTCGGTAATAGTCAGTCATTTACCAACAGATGATGCTCAGAGGCACCTGAGATACCACGAGCAGCGTATGCTGCCCATTGGTTTCCAATTATAGAGTATCTGTTTGCAAATGGTCTGTTCTTGTGATAACTGCTTTATGTGCCAGGAAGGATATTGCTCATTGCAATGAAGAAAAAACACAAACAAGACCTTTTCATGCCACAGAAATTGCTGAGGACTTTAACAAATATTTATATTAATACAAAGGGCCAAAGGCTCCTGATCCTAGGGATCAAAACCAGAAAAGAGATCAGGCAGCTTACAACTTAACTCTTCTGTGTAAGACACGGGGTTGGAAAAACAGCAGCATACCTCAGTGTAGACAATGGCTGTCATCCAGAAACGTTTGCTTGGCCGAGGAACAGACAGCATCGCCCAAAGGAATATAAGGATGGGAAGCACCAGGGTTATCATGGAGGCAGAGATCATGTGGTTAAGGATGATCACAAAATAGCACACCATTTCTGAGCGGGCCACCAGTGTGTTGTAAAGGGCATAGATAAGAAGCAAGACTCGAGGCTGACCAACATAGAACTTCTCTGACTCCTCCAGCTCGTCATCATGAAACATCCTGTGAGAAGCAGAGTACCGTAAATGAAAATTAATTTCACAAGAGTGGGTTTTCAAATTGCTACTGTTTTTCCTTTTGAAAAAGTATAAAATTCTGCTGCTGAGTGCAATGGGGAAAAAAAAATATATGAGAGATTTGGTATTACACTCAGCCTGATTCTAAGCTCAGAAAACAAAGATTTCAGGCAAAATAACTAGAAGCGCTGTTTTGCTGGTTTTTAAATGACCCAGGGAGTCAGCCTGGCTGAAGAACTTCTACAAGCACCACTTTCCTACATCTGCCCAACCAATGTATCTCATGGAAATCACCCTACGCTGGTGTGGCACTGTCTGGGTTCATATATGATTTATCAACACAGATGGGAATTTGGAGAAACTCCAGAGGTCCATCAGGAGACATTTGTTATGAATGAATAGTCCTGCAAAATTAGCTTAGAATATAATAAATGTCTTTGAGCATTAGATGTGTCTAATCCTCTCCCCTCTACCTGACTCAAATAAATATAAAATCCAGCAAGAAAGCAGCATATGATGTTCACAGACATTCACAATTCTCTTTGCTTTTCCTAAAGAGTGCCCTGGGTCTCTGAGGAGATCTCAATGAAAAGCAGCAAGGACCATGGAAAAACTGGACAAAAGACATTGCATCTCCGAAGTCACATCTACGCAGCTTCTCTATCTCCAGATGCAGTCAGGTTTAAAGGCATTTCTATGGTTGATGACTGTGTCCTTGAGTTAGGGGAAGCTCTCCCCTAGCAGAGGAAGAGCAGTCGCACAATTCCCACCACCCCAATGCTGGTCGTGCTACTGACTGGCAAAGAAGGGACCATCCTATCTCACAGGATAGTACTTCACAAGATGATCTCTCTACATAGCCTTCAGCTCCTACTGGCTTCAACAAAACCTCTGCCAAAGGTCAGAGTTTCCCTTACAGTAATCCAAAATAATTAAAGGAGAAACATTTTCCCAGATAGCCCTGGAGGAAATTTATTTGAAATTGCAGCTGCCTGGAGAAGAGAAGTCCTCTCCATAAGGAATATTTAGAAAAGCCCTTGACCCCATGACAACAATCCGACACTAACTGGCACAATTAGGGATGGTGTCTGGGGAGAATGCAGAGATTCTTTCCGACGTCAATTTGAAGCATTTTAGAAATCTGTAATTAGAACAACTGCACAGGAAATGAGCTTCTTCTCTTAAATCAAACTTTGCGCAAGATCCGTATCTGAAACTGTAGGCTAGTTCTGAGACAGAAACCTCCCAAAGTAATGACAAAACTTCACAGAGTGGGAACAACACTTTTTCCCCTGTCGAAAGGTTCTTACTTGTTCAGAAGCAGCTCACTGGCCGTTAGCTCGTGCGTCAGTGGAGGGAGAATCGTGTCGAGTTTGTCCGTCCGACTGTCATCTGGGCTCACCATCATGAGGCTCTTACCAGCTGAGTCATCCGGGGAGCCAAAGGGAAGGTGTTCAAAGCTGACAGCTTTGCTATAGGAAGGTGGAGCTTCTGCATTGCTATCCACAGTGGAGTACAGCGGCACATCGGTGTCAGGGGTGTACGCTGCTCCTTCTGAACCCAGGCTGTAATCTTCCACCTCCTCTTCCTCCGGCCTTACCACAGAATGAGCTCCTTCCTCTTCATGTTCCCCTTCTACTTCCTCAATGGTTTCTGTCGTCCCCTGACGAGAATAGAGCATGGTGACCTGCGTAGGTTCGCTGTGGGGGACGGATGAAGAGAGAGAGTTGAGGCTTACAAGGCTCCCCAGCAAGCAAAGTTTGCTAATTGTGCCTTCATGTAGAGAGCTGAGCAACCCCCTTGCATTCCCAGGCCTTCAAAGTTCATATAATCTGGCAGAAAATATGTCATCATGATCTCCTCTTACACAGAGGGACCACCTGGGTCCATCTGCCCCGTGAATGACATCCCAGTGAACTCACAGTGGTTCATTACCATTTTACAGCAGCACAGGGCAAATTAATATCATCATCAAGAGAAACTACACTCACTTTCTGAAAGTAGTTCAAAGACTTTCTGACCAGACAGGACTTGCTATTACATCTATTTAAAGCATGTTCCATGGTGAATGAGAGGTAGCCATGGGGTTCCTTCTAAACATGGTGCTTTTAACAACCACCGTACAGGTGCTATGTATGACTGGAGCAGGAGCTGAACACACATGTCAACCCTGATTCCAAATAAGAGAACAAGGAAATCACTAACATGGAGAAAATACAATCTAGATTTCAAACCTCTTCCAGTCACAGGGTATCTTGCTTACCTTTAGATTGCCCTACGTTCTTCAATACAGTCTTCATTTTTACCTTACCTGACTGCTTTTCTTCTGTACCTATTTTCTTTTTCAATTGTTCTTATTCACCCTGTTCAGTTCTCTGCTCGTTCACTTCATCCACTCTCGGCTTTGCATGTCCATAATCACTTTCTATCTTAATGCTCTGTGCTCTGCAACAGTCTCAGCTGATGTAAAATCATGCAGCTTGATGACTCCAGATGTGAATCTGGACACCGTAATTTAAAAAATATTTTCCTTGGCTTTGCTTTCACTCCTTGCATCCCTCCTAAAGGATTTTTTTCACCTCTCCCCTTGAACATCACTGTTTCTAGTCTCCATTCCAGTCCTTCTCCATGGGATAGACAACAGACATCAACTCGGTGTCTTTTGTTGGCCGCAACGTTCTTGTATCTCCACAGAGACAAAAACTGATTTCACATAGCTCCTTTGATATGAATAGGGCCATAATTTCACTTAAAGTACAACCTTTTACAGAAATCTGGCACTGCCAAAGCCAGCTGGCGCTACCGTCTCCTGCCAAAATCAAAAATTAAGTTCCATCTCTTTTTTTTCTACACTGCTTCCAAACTTCTTGTGGCTACATTAAATCACTTTATTTCTAGCAGACTTTTAATTAGAATGTGTAACCCTATTATATAGGATGCGTGTTTTGATGATTCCCAGTAGCACTCATCCTGCTTAAAATGCACAAAAGCATAAAATCCCGGCATTTCAAAACTGATCGACACCAAGAATTTGGAAAACGCTTCAAATGCTGAAAAAGAACGATCAAATATGCCATGAAATTTTGTATTTATAGTACTAGTTGAAACACTGTTCCCCAATGTCACAGAAAGCCCTTTTTTTTTTGATGCTAGAAAGAGAATGAATGGCTCTGAACAGTTCGCTCTTGCACTGGATATTAATATTATTCACTATCTTTTCATAGCTATTTCCCCTTTTTTAATTCCAACACCTTGCAGACTGTAAATCAATGTTAAAGTAATCAAAATAGCTTTACCAATCTTTACTGTATGGGGAAAACTAAAGATGGAAATAGCAGGGCCTGCATTTGCCTATCTTGGTTTCTAAAATTAGACCTCTAAAGTCTGTATTTAGGATAACTGATTAGCTGAGAAACTTCACTTCCAGCTTCCTGTTTTAATAAGAACGACTCTAATCTCAGTAACTGAAAATCAGACTCTTTTTTAGCTGAATAAATACAGGCTTTAGCCTGGTTTTAGACAGCCAGTGTAATGTAATGGAACAGCTGTTAAAAATACATGAGTTGAGGATGAAACCCAAACCAAAGCAGAATAAGGATGGAAACAGCAAACTAGTCCCAGGTTACGACCCTGACTTGGAACCTCAGAATCGTGCCATGACAGGGAAGGGAGTCAAGCTTCCATTAACCAGGCAAACTGCTCCGTACACCACAAACACCAGTTTACGTCCCGCAGCGGTACTGGGAAATGAGTGAACAAAGCATGCATGAGGTAAGCACCTTGACACTATACTGCCACTGTCAGCTGATGAGGAGGACATATCCATGCTCTGCATTTTACGAAGCCTAGGTCGAGCGCGCTCACTTGTTTTAGGAACAGTGTCTGGTCCATCTAAATCATCAAGTGTTGACTGCCTTGAGAACAGCATGGTTGCTTCAGTGTAGCAGCTAGCAGCGCAAACAGTTACAAAGACAATGTTAAATACAAATGATATTACTACACACGCACACGGTTCAGTAAACAAATACGCTCGCCATGCAGCAAAACACCGACAGAGAGAACAGGTTCAGAGAGAAGATAAGGGTTTGTTCAGAGCCAGCACATAAACTACGAGCGGATTGCCCATGGTTGTGTTCCTCTAGAAGACTAACGACCACGTATTCACTGGCTAAACAGGTATGAAACCAATACAATGCTCTACATGCTTTCCAGAAGCACCACCTCACATATGTTTTCATCCCCAAAACATATGTGAGGTGGTTTTATTTTCTTGGTTCCCCTCCTCCGAAACTTCCAAATTCCACAAAAATGTTTCGGGAAGCCATCTCCTCTGTACAAATTCTATTTTATTAATGACATACTGCGCTGAACCTTTATTTTATTTTATTATTTTTTTCTTGCACAGGTACAAGCCAATTTCCTAAAAGAGCCCTTGAAACTGAATAAGCTCGTATTCCACAAATAGAAAAAAAATAGCTGTCAGATGTTGGCTAATCGTCTTTCCGAACCAAAGAGCCAAATCGGATATGTTACTTAGTAGATCCATGCCAAATATAACCTGCTCTGCATGGGATGGCTTTTATTTTGATATTTAGTAGTAAGCCCTGATGTTCCTTTCCAGAAGATTTCATTTATTTCAACCACAGCTTAAAAATTATTTCAAAATTGGTACCATGCACATCTTGAATGAAAGAACGGATATAATAAACCCTTATCTCCTTCCACTTATCAAATACAACAGGACACCAGAGACATACACCATATATTGAGCATTTATGTGTTACTGGAGAGAAGAACTGGATGAGTTATGAGAAAGTACATAATTAAATACAAGCACATAACATAGCAAGAGGAAAGAAGCAAATACAATAATGACATATGGTAGGTAAAAGAACTATTTCTCCTGCAAAAACCTTTGGAAAACACAGATGTCTATGAAATAAGTTGAGGGAGCTGGTGTTTTAACACATGCAGTGACCTGCCTGATTCTCTCAGGTAGAACGAGAGAAGGAAAGACCCCAAAATGCAAGATTTAAACTCTACTTTTCCTCTTTTGAGTCCATCTGTGTTACACCTGAGCAGCAGCAGCAGGGGATTTTCTTACTCGACAAGCACTATGTTTGTCCAGGGGTGTGGAGAATTGGGAAAGAGGTCAGAAGGGAAGTACAGTGGTGTTTTCTGTGTTACTTTGGTCTTGCTAGCTTCAAATGAGAACAAAAAAATCTGCTGGCATGAAGTGACAGTTTGCAATTACTGCCTTAAGGAGAATGGGGAGGAAAGCAGCAAAATATGTGAGGTAAAGAAGCAGTTAATTCTTAGGTCTGTACTCACTGATGATCTTTTGTTGACCGAAGGGGCTGAGGCTCAAAGCATACCTTGGACTTTGAACAGGAGAAAAGTATCACCAAGATACCAAAGGTACTGTGAAATAACTTCCCTTCAAAGCATCATTAATGGCAGGGGCACCTCTGTCCTGCCAGTTCCTGTGGCCAGGACTCTTTACAAGCCACTGCATTATTTCTGTGAGAGCGCAAAGGCACACCAGCATCCTCCAGACAAAACCTGGAAGGCTCTTTGCATGGTTTCGATGTTCCTATAGGAACAGTAGGTCCATCCTAGATTCAGCAGCATGGAAATCAGCTGGAGCTCCATGTTACTGACTCTGGGGGCTCGTGAGGGAGGAGGTTTCCCTTTGCACATACACCTACAGAGCACAGCCAGGCTGTTGTACAACAAACCAGTGAGGTTTTGGTGCTATAATTTAGGGAGACAGCAGCAAGTAGATAATTATTTTTGCAGATTACCATTCAGTCTTGGGTACTACAGTGTTTTCCGCATGTTATTTTACATCTCAAGGGCTGAGTTTATTCTTTTTGAGAGCAATACATCTTACTAAGGTGTTGAAGTAATTTAAATGCAGATGTAGCTCAAAGGGAACCTTCCCAGGGCCTTAAGCAGAGCAGCTGTTGAAATCAAAAGTAACACGTGCCTGTTCATATATTTTCAATGGAAGAAATCGAAGCCAGCTCTCCTCCAAAACATGTAAGTTATGACCTGGCTCCCAGAAAAATCACAAGAAAAAAACATCTATTAATCCCAAGAAATAAAAACATTTGCCCAGATGGAGTCCCTGCAACAATTTGATTTAAAGCTGTTTTAAATGAAGGATAAATCATCATCATCAGCTGCTCTGTACCCTTGAATGTCAGAGGAGATGTGTATGAGATGACACCTGTGGCACAGCCCGTATATTCTTTATGTACTTTAGGAACATGGAAGAAATGAGGACACCAATAAAGTAGAGAGATTTACACTTGGCAAAGCTGATGTTGACTCAATCATTGACTATCACATAAATTTAATCCAAGCATATCTTCCTGAGTGACTTTTCAAATTTGTGTCCTTAGAGACCTTGAAAAGCATTAGCTTCTTGAAAACATTCAAGGACCACGTATTTTAAGTTGAATGATCACTAAAAGCCCCTAGTTCAAGCATTTTATATAAAGTTGATCGGGTATCCATTTCAAATGGGGATATATATATATCTACTATATATATATATATCTCAGAGATGTTTTTATCCTCAGTGAGCAGGAAATTTCTTATTTTATGACTTCCTTTTTGCTAAACAAATTTACCTTTTCCAGAGAGTTTATTACTTTAAGGGGGGACTTAGACATTTTTTGGCTTTTTTTCTTTTCTGTCTATGGGCTAGTTACTGACTGTCATTACCTTTATGGGCTACTACACACCCCACACCCACAAGCAAAGTTCCCAAACATTCCCTATCATTCATGCTTCTAAATCAGATCTAGATCCAGCCCCAAACTGGGACTCTGCTTTCATCATTTCTCCTGTTTCCCAAGGCAAATGTTACTCCTCCAGTACTCCCTACATCAAGCCCTGTATTCTCTCATCTGGTGAGGGAAGCACAGATGAGAGGCGATGTCCATAAACACCCCGACTTCACTTGTACGTTCACTCTTACAGGAAGGTCAGGGGCTCCCACCTGCAGCTCCTACAAAAGTTTGCATCCAGGTAGAGTTGGGAACTGAAAATGTTATTTGTGGTGGACAAAAACTGATATAAACTGAACTGGATACAATACTTCAGATATCCTGAAATCTGATTTAGGACATGCGTCTAGCTGCTATTTCATCATCGTAGGCAAAGTCCCAGAAAGGCAGCCAACTGATGTTAATAAGTTTCCAACCACATTACTGATGTTCACAAGCTGTTTAACCTAATAAGCAGTTCATCAGTCAAATGTAAACCAAAGCAGCAAATGCTCTACTATGCTAGCTCCCAATCCCTTATGGTGGTGCTCCTCAAAGAGCTTCTTAAGAGTCAACATCAGATTCTTCTCCTCCTGGCCCACTATGCCTCTAGGATACCTGAGAATACTTACATAGAGAGAAACCAAACAACTACATTATGAATACCTCATTACATCTCTTAGCTACGCCACAGAAAAATAACTGAGAATAAATAACAGTCCTAATAAAAGAGAAAATCCCACAGAGGATACCCTGTAAAACTCTTTTCAGAACTTTATCTAAGGTAAGATCCCTGGATAAGACTTATAAGGGTTGGCCCTGAACTTCTCAACAAATTTGCAGATCCCACAACTGATCAGGAGGGTTCTTCTCTCTGGAAGTCCAGTCTTTAGAGCACTGAGCAGATGCCTACAATGTGAGTTCTGAGGAAAATGTATTATTATAATGGAATAGCTTCTGTGCTTCTGCAGCCCTGTGTACTTCCAAGACCTGCTCATCTGACTCATGGACCTAGTGTCCACTACAGAATTTTGTGTAGGGCAACCAAAGGACAACTGGAATGCTGGTTAGAAACACTTTGCTCCTTCCCAAAAACTTTCCATTGCAAGCCTAGATCCATCATCACAGGGATGTTTTAGATTTCATCAGCTGCTTTTACATTTACTGGAAATAATTACTTAGAAATTTAAAATGCCCCATTCTGTTGTTCACGCAATAAAAAACCTCACGCAATGAATTCACATGAAGTTTAAAACATTTCAGATTTCTAAAAAAGCCTGGAAGCGCTTTTGTAATCCCAGGAAGAGACAGGCAAAGGTGCCCCAAGAAACAGATAGCATTATCATTCAACCAACAGACTCATTTTTGCTTCCTCTAATTACAGGGCATTATTATTATTATAGCAGATGGGCACAATCTGTAAATGCTCTCAGTGCAAGAATATTTGATTGTTCATTACCAGAAAGAGGATTTGAGATTAGAAAAAATCAGTTGTAATACTGCCTTTGTTGATAGGTTCTGTGACAGTTTCTGAGGAAATGGAGATGACAGTAACACACGGGAAAGATTTAATTTTTTCTGTTGCAAAGCAGCTCCACAGAATAACTGAGATTTTAAACAAGTAAGCCTGCTCAAAGCAGGGTGACAAATGGATGGCTATTCTGAAAAAAAACAAAACAAAAAAACCTAAGTGGAGCTCAACTCTGGATACTATCTCACTGAAGAGGGAGAATTTACAAATGAAAACTGCAAGATTTGTCTTTCTTTTTTACAACTCACTTTGGAATTGTTAATAGGTGAAGATCTTGCTAACACAGTGGTACAGAATTATAGAATGTTAGGGGTTGGAAGGGACCTCTAGGGATCATCAAGTCCAACCCCCCTGCCAGAGCAGGATCACCCAGGGCAGGCCACACAGGAACAGATCCAGACGGGTTTTGATAGTCTCCAGAGAAGGAGACTCCACAACCTCTCTGGGCAGCCTGTTCCAGGCTCTGTCACCCTCACAGTGAAGCAGTTTCACCTCATGTGGAGGTGGAACCTTCTACGCTCAAGTTTATACCCATTGTCCCTTGTCCTGTTGCTGGGCACTACAGAAAAGAGCTTGGTCCCTTCCATTTGACACCCACCATTCAGATATTTACAAGACGTTAACAAGGTCCCCTCTCAGTCTTCTCCTCTCATGACTAAACAGCCCCAGTTCCCCCATTCTTTCTTCATAGGGGAGATGCTCAAGTCCCTCAGTTATCCTCATAGCTTCTACTGGACTCTCTCCAGTAGATCCCTGTCGCTCTTAAACTGGGAAGCCCAAAACTGGACACAGTATTCTAGGTGTGGTCTAACTAGAGCATAATGATAATTTCTTTTATTTATAGTAAAGAGTGACCAAAAACTATTTAAGGAAAGGAGGACTGAAATGACTATTCTTTCTTCAGGTAAGACTGAAGTTTGTGGAATTAAATTCTCCCCTGCAGATATCCAACTGGCTCCAAGTGAGCTGCTAATAGAATTTGGCTTTACATTTTCCTCACATCACCCAACTCCTGTAAATCTTTGAGACAAAACACAAAGGTGTTGCTTAGTTGGGTAGCTTGCCACCGAGAAAGACTTGCTTGGATTTGGTGTTTTTACTGAAGTGAACCTCTCCAAGGCCGGTGCTCACCCCGGGGAGCAGTTTGTGAGTATTCTGTCAGGGCACTGTACTCAGGCACTCTCTGATGCTTGCTTTTCAGTAACATCAGAAAGGAAGAGAAGCCCTCCTTATTTTCAGTCTGCTAACATCTACCCATATGTCATTAGGAAAAGGTAAGCATAATTTACTGTACACAGAAGCTATGGACTTTGCTGGGAGTATCAAACACCATATGACACTGCCGCACTTCAGAGAAGGACAGGAGTCAGCAGAACGCAACGGATTATGAAAGAGCTGGATCTCCAAAGTCCTCCCTACTCCCCCTAATGTAGGACAATTTCTGCAGTCTCTTAAAAATCAAGAACACCGAGGACACAGTGGGAACAGGTGACTTCTGTAAGAGAAGGAAGGGAATGTGTGTGCCTCGGTGTGCATGGAGCAGCAGGAGCACGCAGCAGTTTTGGCAGGGGACCTGATGGCGTCCGTCTTCAGAAAACAGTAAGAAAGGTGGTTTTCCTGAACTGGAATGAGTATTTTACTCCCAAACTGTGTAGCTCTGCTAGACTGTAATCACAGCAGTCAGGATTTCAGGCTTTGCCCCTGTGTGTATGAGAGGGGGATTCTGTTCTCCCCAAATCCAGAATCTCTCTCAGTGCAAAGCCTTTTGGAATTTGCGGGCAACAGACAACAATTTATTTTACAAAGACAAAATCTTCACAATGAACGATCGTTCTCCAAACTCCACACCCAAATTCCTAAAACAGTATCCCATAATCACCTTCAGCAGGCTCTCATTTTTCAATACTTTTTACAAGGCCAGAGCCCTTGTCAATGACTCCTAATTCTAGGGGAAACCAAAAGCAGTGGGGTAGTCATGCAGTGGAGTGGAGTGAAGTCAACACCTGAGTCCTTCGCTATAAAGGAATAGTAACATAGAGAAGATTTTTCACTATTAAAATGGCATGGAAAAAAAATAACCAAAAAGAGGAGGTCAACATTGATTAAAAAGTTCGTCAGTATTAGACGTGACCTAAAATTACATCTACTCCATGATCCATCTTTCACAAAATAAAATTAAATCAATACCTGGAGATACTGTCACGAGAAGCTGCTGAATCTAAACTATCCATTCTTTCAGATGCTTGCAAACCAGAAGCTTGACTGGGATTTTTATCAATTGAGTCCAGTCCTGACTCCTTAGAAAGTTTCATCATGTGGTTCTGGTAATACATATGGATGCTCTCCCGCGTTGGAACGTTTCCCTGTGGAAGAAAGTGAAAGTAGAGGTGTATGGCAGGGAGGATGTGTATTCTTTGAAGAACCAGTTTCTCTTGGCATTTGGCAAGGAACAGATTAAGGACAGTGCAAACAGCTTCCTAGTAAATAGTAAGCTCCCACTAGTAGTTCCCTTTTCATAGTGCAAGTCAGATTCTGATTTGGTGGTAGAAACCCCATCCCTGGAACCATTGCAGGTGAGGTTGGACAGGGCTCTGAGCAACCTGCTCTAGTTGCAGATGTCCCTGTTCACTGCAGGGAGGTTGGAACAGATGACCTTTAAAGCTCTCTTTCAACCCAAAACATTCTATCATTCTATGATTTAAATTACCATGGCACAAGGCGTTGGGTTTTCAAGCAAAACTGGAGCAATGTAAGTGGTTTCAGGCTATATATAGCCTATAAAACTCTGCTGGGTGGACTGCAGATGATTCAGCATGAAAATGAGGTGTGGGCTGGAACCATGACTCAACCTGTACTCCAGAAACTTCTGATGTATTTCTTAAATAGCTTCACTGACCTTAAGAACAATCATACACCTTACTAGTGGTCAGTAGCAGGTTTTTTAAAACAGAAAAAAAAAAAAAAAAAAAGGAAACAGGTATTGCACAAACTGATGCAGATTTTTGTCAGCGTCTCAAAATGAGAATTTATTTATGAAGTATAGATACAGTTGGAAAACTATGAAAAATACACTAAAAACCTTTACTCTTTCTCTGTGACTTCAAGATCAAGCCAGTTCATGAAAGGACGGGTTTATTAACTGCTGGCCCAGATCTGGGCACAGAAACAAGACTTTCTGGCTATGATACCGCCATCAGAATCCTAAAGGTGTGTCACAAGAATAAAAATGAGAATTTTACAGCCTCTTCTCAGGCAGAAACATGTCTGACTCATTCCACTAACAGCTGCATTGACTTCAGAAGATACACAGAGAGAAGTCTGCTATACCTGAACAGTCATTAGACTTACAATGAGGACTGTTTTCCAGCTAAAATAATAAAAGTACTCTAAAATACTGCCTGTATTCCCTTTACTAATATTATTAGTTACTAGTATTTCAACTCTGTTTCTCTACAGTATCCCAAATTCAAAATCTGAAGTTCTGAAAAAAAAAATTTAAAAAATCTTAAAAACAAAATTTGAAACTCAGTTTTTTTCATTAGGTTTGTTTGAATACAAGCTGTGTTCCTTCTGCAGTAATCAATATTGGTGTCATCATGACAGCCTGCCTCTGAAATTATGTCAGACACTACATTCTAGCTCAACTGCAGGCCTGGGATAAAGGAGAAGAGCTGTGACAGCAAAAGTGCCCCACAGCTGATGGAGGACTCAATTTCAAGTTCTTCTGTAGCTGGGAGAGAGACTAAAGCAACTTAATACATCAAGTTAACTGTCCCAAACTACACATTGGATAAAGAAACATCTCATCGTGATAGCTAAAGCAAGAGTTTCTTTTCTTGGGCAGCAATGATAGGCATGGGGTGCTACAGAGACTTGGGGATGCTAATGGGGAATTGATGATTCTGATGTTTATGGGCACCAATATTTCACAGAAGATGAGAGAAAGTTCCTAGAAAAAAAAACAACCCTGAATTTGAAAACTATTGACTTGGGAAGAAATTCTTTGAAGGGCTCCTAGTAGTAGAAGATTTAGGATTGAAGCAGGATATACCAGCCTATACAAGGACATATGGGCATTATGAAACTGAATAAATAAATCATTCTACTGGGAACAAAGGATAGGAAAAAAACTTCAATAAAGTTGAAAGTAGAAAGAATGCTGCAAGTAAGTGACAAATAAGTGACAAATAAATGCCCAAGTAAGTAATGGCCATAAAAAGGCAGTTAGTTTGGCATCTGTGTAAATGTTAGAACCCCGAAATCTTGGGGATGGTGCAAAAAAAAAAAAAAAATCACATTAGTGAGGATGGTGAAATAGCAGGGACTTCTGAGACCTGGGGCAAAAAGGAGTTATCACTACAATGCTGTACTATCACCGTATGAGTTTTATAGGAAGGATGGAGCCCAAGATAGCTTGAGAAAGAGGTGCTATGAGTCAAAAGCATAGGGACCAACATATTACATTAACTGTGCCAGGGCTATCACAGAGTTGCTGTGGGTGGACTTGAAGCAATTAATATTGAAGATGTATGGTATAAAGGCTTGATTTTTTACCATCAAACCATAAGTGCCTGTTAAATATTAAGGAATATGACAGAAGGCACCACCAGAATAGCTCAAGTTCATTTCCAAATGTAGAATACACATGTAGAATACACATATAAATGTCATGAAAGAGCCTGCACGTACAAACACACAAGTCACCAGAATGGAAAAGACGAGGAGGAAGTAGCAAGAAAACATCCTTCAAAAACTGAAAGTCATGAAGAAAACGAAACAAGAATGAACTTTCTGGAGTTCAATGTAAAACTGCAGCAAATCAGGCCAAAAGAGATGCTGAGGAATAATTTGCTCAAATAAAAAGAAATCTGATAACAAAACCATTTTCAAGAATATCTTAAGAATCAACTGCCAGAAAATCAGGGTATTAACAGGTGATCAAGGCATAAAGAGGTGTAAGGGGGTTATAGCAACAGGACAAAAAAAATCTTGAATTTTTTGCATCTCTCATCGCTTCAGAAAAAGTCACTGATGTTCCCAGTGGAACTACTTGAATCCCAAGGAGTGGCTGGAGTAATTATTTCATAAAAGACAGGTCTGAGATTAAAATAATAAGCTGAGCACTGAGGTGCTCACCCAAGAGATCTGCAGAAATCAACAGGTGAAATAGTGCCAGGTGAAGAGAAGGTAACATCAACATGGCTTCAGGAGTGATTCTGAGTGACCCTCATAAGAAATTAACGGGTCAGAAAATAAAACAGACTACATCTATTTCTTGTACTTATCCTCCATTAAAAGACCGGAGACGAAGGGCACAGACAAATGTTTTTTTCTTTACAAAGGAAGAAGGTCATTGTCTGGTTCCCCCCAAGGAGTTTTACTGTCCAGGATATTCAGAAATAATCTGTGTAAGCAGGAAAATAGCCACGTGATAAAGTTTGCAGATGAATATCTGGGATATTGAAGTGTAAACTTGACTGAAGTACTACTGAAAAACATGATACAACTGAGTGACTTGGTAAAAAATGGCAAGAAATACAATGGGAAAAAGAACCTGAACTATATATACACAATGACAGGCTTTATATAGGCTTTTGTTAGCATTAAAGGTCTTGGACTCAGAGTTTATAGCCTGAAAACAGGCAGCACTCACTAAATATCAAAGGTGTTGTTGGATCTTACTAGGAAAGCAACAGAAAATACATCACACTTGTGTATAAACCTGTGATTCACCCACACCTTGAAAACAGTTTTGGTCATCCAGTCTTAAGAAGGCCATATTAAAACTGGAAATAGGATGGAGGACAATTAAAATGATCAGAGCACTGGATGGACTCCTTGTGAAGAGAAGTTAAAAAGAAAGGGACTTTTTATCTCAGAAGAGAATGACTGAGAAGACTACTCCATGCAGATTTATTCAATCAGGCACAGTAGAGGAAAATGAAAAACATCTCTGGTGTACAGGAGACCACACAATGATCAGGAAGCGGGTTCAAAACTCACAGTATTAAAGAATGGTAGAAGTTGGAAGGGACCTTTGGAAATCATCTTGTTCAAGCCCCTACTCCAGCAGGGTCACCCAGAGCAGGGAGCTCTGGACTGCGTCCAGGTGACATTGGAATCTCTCCAGAGAAGGAGACTCCGCAGCCTCTCTGGGCAGCCTGGGCCAGGCTCTGACACAAAGAACAATCAGGGAAAATGACACTAACAGAATAACAGAATCACAGAAAAAATAAAAATAGTAGGTGGTGAGAGTAAAAAAATTGTTTTGAGAAAAATAAAACACTTCTCTCTCATGTTGAAAGTGTTCTTAATAGAACTGTAGAATCATAGAATGGTAGGGGTTGGAAGGGACCTCTGGAGATCATTGCGTCCAACCTTCCTGCCAGAGCAGGGTCACCCAGAGTAGATCACACAGGAACACGTCCAGGCAGCTTTTGAAAGTCTCCAGAGATGGAGATTCCACCACCTCTCTGGGCAGCCTGTTCCAGTCTCTGTTACCCTCACAGTGAAGTATTTCCTCATGTTGAGGCTGAACCTCCTGTCTTCCAGTTTATGGTCATTGCCCCTAGTCCTGTCACTGGACACCACTGAAGCTCTCCTGGTGCTCAGTGTCTCCTGGCCATACTGGGTATGAATTCCCTCTGGAAACTTGTGGGGTCATAGAGACCCAGCCTTGCCCAGTAGTAAGACATCGATGGTGACCGGACAACATAGGGCTTTATTAAGGTCAAAGGTACTAATGTGGTGTTAACCTTTTCAACCTATTCATCTCTGAGACAGTCTGCAGCTTTTAAGAAAAACTGGAAAGAACTAAAAATGAGGCTACTGTGTCACTTTCCCAGAAATAGTTGGATAGCTAGTGACATATGCAAAAACACTGATGCTTAAAACGAGAGCTTCATCCAACTTCAAGGTATCACCTACTTGCATTTTGAAAATCCAAATACATTTCTGATTACACTATCAACATTAATCTTTGATAACAATGGGGTTTACTAATATACAACTAGTCTGAGGAAGACCACATAGGTTCCCAGCAAGTGAAGAAAATGATGTCTCCGTGTTGTTGGTCACTTCCAAGTTGGTCTACAAAGAGACTGCAATATGCAGACTGAGATAGTTTTTGAGCTCTTTAAAATGCCATGCCTTCTCTCTACTTGAATCTACCCTGTCCCCTCAAAACTACACTTTATTGCAGGAGTGTTTCAGCCAAATCCTTATATTAACCTCTCAAAGAATTATTTTTCCAATAATTTGTTGAGTGCCCAGATAACAAATCAAGAAATTCACTATAGATATACACTTCTAAAACAGAAAGCAGTAAAAGAGTCCAGACCTATTTCTGAAGTGCATGTACAAGTGAGATTTTAATAATTTTTCTGCTTAACACCATGATCTGAAAAGACAACTTTCCATTTTTCACTGAGCTGGAAATGGCACTAGGAGACAAAAAAAAACCCCAAGACCAAAGGTGTTACCTTCTTAATCTCCCTGGTCAGCATACAGCGCTCAATTCTTAGCACAGTGGAGATATCGATGTGTTCTCTTGAGATGGAATTAAGCCAAGCTGTAAAACTGTCTAGTGTTGCCAGGAAAAGGACCCAAGTGAACTTCAAGATATTAAATATCCTCTTGATGATGTTATCTAAAGGAGAGAAGAAGCAACAGAGAGTTAATGAAGGCAAGTAGCTTTCATTGTATTTCTGCTTGGAGTTAGGTTCATTTTTCCTTTATTGCCTAATAATAATAATTCAGGCTGTAAGACCTTGTCATAGTAAGGAATCTCTGAAGATGGCTGGAGGCCTTTTGGCTGTCTGGGCCATTTTCCTGCCTGTTTGTCTAGGCTTATTATCTGGAAACCCTTTTCCACCCCATAACTCCCTGGTTCGGCAGTCACTAGTTATATAAACAGTCCGTGGTTTAGAGAGACACCATATGCAAAGATCTGCAAAATGAAACTCAAAGATTTCAGCACCTCCTGAGAGCTATTCAACATCTCAAGGTTCCACGATCTCAACAGCCACTCAGCCAGACCCCTTACCTGTCTATTCCCTTGTGTGCACTTCTCTCTGCACAGTTTGCCTTTTGTGCTTCCACCTTGCTTAGCTGAGTGTTCAAATCTAACTTGCCTTAACAGACTTGGAATCTCTCCTAGTTTTCCAACCACTTGAACACACTTCCCTGTTTTGGTATTTCCGAGGCCTCTCTTTGTTTCTGAAACAGGCTGCACTGTGTCATCAGTGATCTCAGAGCGACTAGCCCAGCTATGACCAACTACAAATCGTTTATAAAACATTTACTCTGGCACCATTTTGCCAAAACACGTTTCCTTGAGTAGGGCTTGAAGGTTTATACCAACAAATGGCAGCTTTCTTTTGCTGTCTCAAGTTAACCTCTCATTTCAGTAGTTCCTTTAGCATTTCGCACCCAAAAAGCAGCACTTACAGCTTTTTTTTTTTCCTCCACTCAAACATAGACTCCACACTACAGAACTTAGATACTGTTGCACAAGTACTAAAAAATTTCTTTCCAATGTAGCCCGTTCCAGAGCTAGTTGCCCCTGCCAGACTGCAAATCCCTACCTATAAAGATCAAATTCAGAGTAACCAGCTGAAGAAATAATAAAGAAAACTGTCCATACTCTGCCATGCAGGGATAAAATGTTTCAAGTAGATACGAAGGAACCAACCTACATACGAAAGCATGATGCTTTCCACAGCCTCACTTCTCAGCTGTACCACAAGATGGCACGCAAAACTTTGTGGAGTGCACATTTGCTCCTCAAAGACCCATGAGTGGTACATTCCTGTAAAGTGATGCTGAAATGGTAGAATGTACCATTTACCTGAGCAATACCATGGAACTGGTCTGGAATGTCCGAATGCAAGAGCATTTAGCACCATTCACTCGGTATTATAATTATTTTAATAATATTTTGCCCTTTTTTTCAGGCTTTTTTTTCTATGTAATTAAGAATTGGAGCTGTTTTATGACTTATCTACTGCGGTGATACGGTAGAAGCCCCATCCCTTGAAACATTCCAGGTGAGGTGGGCCAGGGCTCTGAGCAACCTGCTCTAGTTGCAGATGTCCCTGCCCAGTGCAGGGGGGTTGGACTAGACGACTTGTAAAACTCCCTTCAACCCAAACCAGTTTATGATTCTATACTTATATTTTATTCACTCATATTTCAACATGCAGGTCCGGAAGCTAAGAAACTCTTGCCACTGGAAATTAAATGTAAGGCTGTTTCTACTTTAAGGAGCATTCCTTTCCTTTGAATTCCAGATAATATTATGAATAGGTTTGAAGAAAATGTAGCACTCATATAAAAAAAGTACAATATATAAATCTTCTTTTTTAACCCACACTTCTCCTTTCTAACTTCTACTACTGACTTCAGGAGAATGGCAGCTCTCAGGTTAAAAGTATCTTTAGTATTGCTCACCACTGGCATGCCACAGGCTCAGCACAGTGCTTTGCCAAGCACTTCCAGTCTAATCTGAAAGGTCATTTCTCTCTCTGGGATGGATATTTTTAATGACACTGTAGCTGTTCTAGAAGCTTTGTTGTTCTCCAAAACTTAAAAAAAAAATAATCTTTTGGGGATCAATTGCATCCAAGTATCTTGAAAAGGGGAAGCAAATATTTATTTTCTGCAGAGCCTGTTATTCTAACTTCAAGGGTCAAATGCAGAGAAGGCTCCTCTCTGCCTGAGAGTGAGAGACAGGATTTCACCCAACGTTAATAATCATAGAATCACAGAATGGTTTGGGTTGGAAGGGACCTTCAAGATCATCTAGTTCCAATCCCCCTGCCATGGGCAGGGACACCTCCCACTAGACCAGGTTGCTCAAAGCCCTAACCTGGCCTTGAACAATTCCAGGGATGGACCATCCACAACTTCACTGGGCAACTTGTGCTAGTGTCTCACCACCCTATGATACCAACGATACCAATCATTAACAATTACTGCCCATTTTTTTCAACCATCTTCTTTAACAACTTTTACCTAGGAATGGTCAAAGTATTTCAAGAAAAATATAAACCACCTTAAACTGACTATTTCTAACATAAATTAATTATAAACCTCCTCTTCTCCCAACTCCTGTGCAGCACCAACAGTATTTCCCTAGAGATCATAGAATTACGGTATCATTAAGGTTGGAAACAACACCCAAGATCATCAAGTCCAGTCGTCTACTAAACATTATCATGACCACTAAACCATGTCCTGAAGTGTCACATCTACAAGTTTTTTGAACACCTCCAGGGATGGTGACTCCACCCCGCCCCGGGCAGCCTCTTCCAAGGCCTCACCTCTCTCTCAGTAATTTCTTCCAATATCCAATCTAAACCTCAAGTGAAACTTAAGCCCATTTCCTCTTGTCCTATCACTAGTTACCTGGGAGAAGAGACCAACACCCACCTCACTACAACCTCC